>WSLN01000142.1:0-27713 GCA_019677355.1 Ceratobasidium sp. 370
CCGCGAATCGACATTACCCTTCCAGCACGGCACGTATCACTCCCAGAACTGTCAAGACACAAGCGACAGTTTGTAGCCGCACGCAAAAAGGCGGTAACGCAAGGACTGGCAGGGAATAAGGGGGAGATAGAGTGGGGTGCTGAGGCAGTGGCAAGGAAGTTTGTTGAGTACTTGGAAGAGAACATGCAGGCATGAGGTACGAGTGTAGCATTTGTTGAATAATCCATGTGAGAACTAGGGGCTCGTTTAGTCGTGTCGCACGTGTTGCGGAGGATGACTCCAATCAAGTTCTTGGATCATGGGCGGCAATCATAGCCTGATGATAACTGCATAGCCGACTTGCTTACGGCAAAGGATCGCGCTCCTCTTAGGCGAGTCTATGGCACCACTCGGAAGCGGAAATCAAGGTCCCGACCTCCAATTCGTCCACGAAATCCGAATGCCTTTCCGAATTCTCATGTCGCCATACCAGGTGATTCTCTTGTCCTACATCTATGTGCGCTAACATATCATGGGATCGCTTGATGGCTGGTGTGAGCTCCGAGGAGATGGGGATGCCGTATGAAGGCTGCGCAAGTTGTGTACCCGCCAGAACAAGAAGCCCACGCTCAATACCTTGATCGCCTCGGTATCCCGCTGCGTTCTGTACGGCATCAGCATCCAGTACTCGGCGCAATGTGGAATATAAAAGACGAGGACTGGGAACGATGGTCCTACAACACTCATACATTTCAGCAACCACTCCAGCAATCTTCTATCAAGTCTTTGACATGCCCGTCAACTTCATCCCCTCCAACGCCGACACACGCACCTTCAAGGTCGCTGCCGTCCAGGCGGAGCCAGTCTGGCTTGACCTTCAAGGTTCGGTGGCCAAAACCATCAAGATTATTGAAGAGGCCGCCGCCAACGGCGCCAAGGTATGTTACGCCATCAGGGTTGAGCAACCCGGCACTTACAGCCTGCTCTAGATCATCGGCTTCCCTGAGGTCTTCATTCCAGGCTACCCTTGGACACCCTGGGCTCAGAACTTCGCAGTCGCTGCCCCAGTTCTCAAGGCATACCAGGCTAACTCTTTGCCCCTGCACTCGGCGGAGATGCAGAGCATCCAAGATGCCGTCAAAAAGGCTGGGGTTGAGGTTGTACTCGGGTTCTCGGAACGAGACGCCGGGTCGTTGTATATCGCCCAGGTGACAATCACGTCGGACGGACGCATCGCCAACCACCGGCGCAAGATCAAGGTAAGTCAGCCATGGTCCCCGGAAGTATCACTCAGTCCGCTTATACGGATTATCCGTGTAGCCAACTCATTACGAAAAGACGATCTTTGGAGACGGCTCTGCCCAAAGTATATTCAACGTTGTCCAGACGAAGTATGGGCGCCTTGGAAGCCTCAACTGCGTGAGCTTCACCACTTGACCGCAACACATGCATGAGCTAACCCACCCTAAATATATGCATTACAGTGGGAACATATCCAGCCTTGTAAGCACTTTTTGTTAACGCAGAATAATCATACTGAAACCTAATCCCTACGATAGTGCTCAAGGCTCATTTTTACAGCCAGCATCCTCAGATCTTCGTTGGCGGCTGGTGGCCTGCTTTCGCGCCTCATGAAGGAAACTCGCCGTATATTGTCTCCGGTGAAGCGTCGAGCCGGATGACCCAGATGGTTGCAATGGAAGGCTCAGCATTTGGCATCGTCGGATGCCAGATTGTGAGCGAGAAGGGGGCTGAAAAGATGAAGGTAGTTCTCAAAGTTGTTACCTATAAGCATCAAGTACTGACTATGGTAACAGCTTACTGGGTTCCCATGGTTCAAGTTCCCAGGCGGCGGGTTTTCGACGGTGAGCGCCCTACGAACACGGATACAGTAGATTGTGCTAACCTTACTTTGTTCGCAGATCTACGGGCCTGACGGCTCGCAGCTCGTAGCGCCAGTTGACCCAGGTGTCGAAGCGATCTTGTACGCAGACATCTCGCTCGATAAGATTGACGAGGTCAAGCTGGTGGCCGATAACCAGGTTAGCCACATCCCCACCGTGGTAGGGAGGCTCTACTAATGACGCATATACTCAGGGCAACTACTCCCGTCACGACCTATTCCACTTGGCTGTGCACAACAAGGGGTCTCATAACTGGAACGCCAGCTCTTATGAAAACCAAGAGGAACAGGCAGTGACGGACAGCATTCGCGGCGAAATCAACAACCTTGCCGCTTTACAACTCAGCCCGATCGATGCGGACAAGGAAGAAGCCAAATAATCGAATGGTAGTTATAAGTCCGGCGCTGTCGGATATTCCAAGGAATGTGATAAACCAACCGTTGCTCATCCTCAACCCTCATAAATGCTATCTCAATGTGTCTCCAGCTCAAGCCGATCACCCGCAGATCGGAATCGCCTCTCCTGCAGTCGCCATATTCCGCGAGTGGTAAAGCCTGAGCAACATTGAGAAAATAGACCTCGTACGCACATCGGCCTGTGTTCGGGAAGCTCTCTTTGGAGATTAGCCGTTGCGATAGTGGTGCAGCATTTTCACATGAGTGCTTTAGACTATGACGCCGTAGCACTTATGACGAATCACAGTCAATAGACCGGGCTGAAATTTGAATCAGAGTAGAGATAAAGTACGCGATTTTACGTTTTGTTAATTATATATAGCCAATTGCTTGCTTGCGTTCGTTATATTCCCGACGCCCCAGCTGTTCGACCATGTATCAAGGCCTCTTTAACAGCTCGTATATTCCAACCAAACTTGAGTTGATCTATATCAGTGACCCGGTCAATATATTAGGGTGAACGAGCGTCCCATCCTCGATTAGTTGTATGTTAATGCTCGTTGTGGTTTATCCATAGGCCATTGTTTTGTTCTGTGGTATTTTCCCTCCTGCTTAACGTGAGCCTTTGTCTATATGCACATTAGCGCCTGACTCGATTTCCTTGAAGGGTATCATTCTCGCCCAAGTTAGTCACTCTCCCCACTTACGTCCCGCCTGCCTACTTACCTTATCTATGTCCCTTAGACATACAACTATGCCGAACAACAGAACAAAGATCCGCCACTTCTTCGATTCCTAGTCTACTTCTCTTTTCTGCTTTGTATCGGTGCGCTTTTATTTTCGAATCAAACTTATTGAGCTGACGATTTCTAGCTTAGCCAAATCTGCTGATACATTTTCTATCACGGTGAGTTTCCTGTCTAAAGTGTTTTCGGCGCCCTACCCATGCCTTACCCGCGAGTAGTGGCGGATATTTAGTATGTGAAACACCTATGGGAGATCAGCCAACGTTTTATTAAGCACCTTTTCAGTCAAACAATTCGGCGACTATTCGAGCGTGCGTGCTTCATGTTAGCTAGAGATGGAAGAACTCTATAGTTGATTCTTTGCAGCTCGCATATGATTGGACTTTGGATCAGAACGTAGCCATCCCGTGGGGGTCTTTCATGGGGTTGCTTGTGCAGTCCTTCTTCATCTATCGGACCTTTATGCTATCCAGAAATTTGTTCTTCTTGGTGATCGCTTCGTTGACCGCGTTGGGCGGACTCGTCGCCTCTATCATTCTCGTGAGTATTCTTCAGTCTGGTGAGACTAACCACCGCTGAAAGTAGACGTCGTCAGTCTGTGATGATTTCCAATCCTAACGGATATTACGCACTTCCATACCTAGTAGCTGGTGTGGACTGCTAGCACTTGCTAACCACTATGCTGTACTGACTGGTGGACCCATATGCAGCAAACACAATGATAATCGGCACAATCGTTGCTGACGGGCTAATTACCGGGTTCACCTGTTTGTGCGTACTTAGCCTCAGTCTGCATGTTCAAACAATTATGGGAGGTTACTGATACTTTTGTCCTAGCTATTTTATCAAACAAAGCCGTATGACTATGTTCTCCGGAACGAAAGAGTTGCTTGCACGGCTCATAGCAGTATCTATGCAGTCCGCGGTTCCACCACTCGTTTGGTGTGTCGCCCAGCTCTGTCCAGCCTATAGACCCGGTATACAATACTGATGTTTGTGACCTCTAGCGCCATACTCAACCTTGTAGGAACACCACAGCGTACCCAATACCCCTAATATTTATAACCGGTTCAGGTTTTTAACTGCCGATTATTCGAGCACGACGGGGCGTGGGCGAACTTGTTCAATTTTCTCATGCCGTACCTCTACGTTATAAGTCTATTGTTCACGGTGAGTTCTGTATTTCGACCCCTACCGATGCGCTGGTTGGTACTCAGTCCCTATATGCTAGCTTAATTCTCGTCCCAAGTGCTTGGCGGGCGGCAGAATCCAAAGCAGCGAGCCCAGTACACACGGTCAGCACTCAATTCCGCTTTGGTCCATCGTAGGTAAAACTGTACTCTAACTTCCCTCCCCCTATTCATCTGATGACAACACTCAGGACCATCAACGGACTGAGCAAAGTGAGCACCGCGCAACTGAAGTCCATGTATCCATTACGAGTCTAAGCCGGCAGGACCCCGCCAAGGTTCGTGAGTCGAATGGAACCGTCTTGATTCCGGTCGTTAACGAGCGACTATTCTACTAAGACATGCCTTGAAGTTGCACAGGAATCTACGGAACAAAAGAAAGCCTGAAACTTGAGTTAGGCCATGGTTGTCAACCCCATATGTACACAAGAGTATACATCTAAAGGGACTTTTTTCAATTTATGCTGTCAACTCAACCTGGGGCTACGTGTGGCAGTTACTACGCGCGGGTGGAAGGGGCATGGCCGCCTACTCCGCCCCGTCGTCGGCTCCTTGGCCTCAAAAGGAACTTAACCCAGCGATATGACTGTATTCTTGATACACGCCCTGGTCGTCGTTTGGCCGTTAAATCAACATTCATGCGTTTTCAGCGTTAAATTTGGTCGTCGTGGACTTTCGGTACCTGCGGTAATGGACCTTGCAGCGCTGTAGTGTGATGTTCTTACTGGTACAATAGCTTCGTTATCTAGGCCTTTTGACCACCTTGTTGAGGTTTGTTTGTTAGATAAACCAGGACGGAACACCCAATCGAGGGATACAAACGGGGCTCAGATTTATACAAAATGGGTGTACAGGTCGGTAATAAATACAGTATGGCGCGAAGTATGAGACCAAACTAGTCGTAAACTTTGAGCGTATCATAGCATGCTTTGCACAGCGCCTTTTTCATCACCTCAAGCGGAGTATTTGCCTTCTTTTGTACCTCCTCACCATCAGTCCCAATTTCCGTGAACTCATCCTCGACATCCTCCCCCTCCATGAATAGTTTCATCATGTTGGCCGAGAACCCAGTGAGAAGAACAGTACCAGGTGTGTCCTACCAGCATGGTGTCGGTTACTGTCCGAGCTGCTCGAGATATCGTTTTACGCACCTTAAGTACGGGTTTGGTTGTACCACCTTGTAAGTTCCAATACACGATTTCTGGCACCTCGTAGCCAGCTTCCTTGTAAGCCTTGACAATGCGATCATGTGTCGTTTCCCAGCCTTTACAGGAATGGTCTACCAAGGAAGCATCAAACTGCATATCAGAAAAGACAAAGAGGCGCTTGATCATGTCCTCTGGCTAGATATAGCATGTCAGCGTTGCCAGTCCCGATGGGACGTTGAAACCCTTACTTTGACTTGATTCTCGATGGCGGTCGGGAGAAGCAGCTTCAAAAATACCGCCTCATAGTCCGTGTTCGTCCCGGAATTGGTTGTATCCATCCACCGAGCCTGTTCCGCGAGACCGCCTGGTTGGAGGGTCAATAGTTCAGGGGTCTTCGAAAATGTGATGAACATGTCTTTGAACGGTGGGCTGGCGAGTTGAGCAAGTAGGATCCCAAGTGCCATGGCTGCCAAGGCTCGTGGTTAGAAATAGAGACAGCAATACGATTTGAGGTGATATACCTGGGAAAATGGGGCTGATATGTGGGCTATTCTTCGGGGGGAAGCAGTTTATCCATCCCATCGAGCCACTCACATCCACCAGGGCAAGCGAACTCTCCAGGGCTCCAGACTCCCGCATGCGCTCAAGGTGTGAGTTCCACTGAGCCTCGAGTACTCGCTTGTTCGACTGTAATACGCAAGTAGGTTTCCATTCCGCGGACGCTTTAGCTTGAACAAACGTACCTCGCTTAAACGCCGGGTAATCTCAGCCTTCACCGCCGCCTCGGGGGTTTGCTTGTTGCCTCTGTCCTCGGGTACACGCATCTTAAGAGCCTCAATCAATAACTCATGAGGCAACAATGTAGCGCCGCTGATCTTGGATTTTCCCAACGCAACGTCCTCGAGGTATGCAGTTAGTCGTTCTTCGTCGTGCAAGAAAAAATGACCCTTGTTCGTCTTCATACATTTGCTCGGGACTCGGCGATAGTCGATTTTGTCCCAATCTCCAGCTGACATCTTAACTTCGGTGACTTCTGCGAACCGTCTGAGAGGAGACACGATCCAACGACGATAGTAGCTCCGGAGGGTGTGTGCATTCTCCTGGGTTAGCTCGCCAGACAGGGATAGGGGCAGGTCAGCCATGTGACCTTGAGCGTGCATGACGAGTGCGATGGCCGTGGAGATGTTGGTGGCACGGTCGTGGAATCCCTCGAGTGTTGGCGCCCACTTGGATGCACTAGTAAGTTCAAACTGAAGCTTAAACGCTTCCTCCTCAGGTGCAATTTCGATCCTCTTCAACAGAGCTGTGAAATAATTAGCAACCGTGAAGTTATCGGCGGCCAAAGTTATGCTCTCACCGATGTCTTTCGCGAGTGCATCTGCAAAGATGTGGGCAACTGTGGCATATAGTGCCAAGAAGGACTTGTCGCACTCTAGCTTCGATTTCAGCGTCGCAAAGTTGGTCTGTCGCTTCGCTCGCCGGTCCGCTTTGGCCTTTTCAGCTCGGGCTACATCAACCTTTCTCGAGGCTTCCTCCCGCAGCTTTTGAGCTTCCTCCACGCCGTACTTCCTATTTTGGTGCTGCTTCGTTTTCTTGATGCTTGCCCATTTAGCCTTTGTTCGTGTCTTGCGTTTGAGAAGCGGGACGTTGAGCGAATTGAATTTCTCGATAGCTGGGTTCCCAAGTTCGTTGCGCATGGCTAGAACGACAATGTTGAGCAAATCTTTATAGTATCCGTGCGGCATTTTGATGACCTCCTCGGTTGGAGCCTCCTCGGGGTCAACTATCTCAAAACCTCCTTCGTGCTTCTTTGGCTTGTGCTTGATTGTGCGTTCGCAGAGCCGCTCTACGACGAATCGGAGGTTTTCGATCGCCGTCCGTGGGTGCCTCTTGTACAACCAGCCGAAAGCGTGATAAAAGCCGATCTTGTTGCTGTGGCCTTCGTGTACAGAGCGCATGTTCCAGATGACCCGCAGGGTGAGTTCAGGGGACCGCTGCCAACATGCGTTGAGTTGTTTATATATGTCATGGGTACTCGAGTTGGCGTTTAGACCGCTGAAAACATCGAGGATCGCTACGGAAATGCAAAAGCAATACCTGAGCCGATCGAAGGTGAGTTGCATGATATAACACATACAACATTCAGTCGAACTATATGCCTCTGCGCCGTTCTGTGTCCGAGCTCGGTTGTAGTTTCTCTTCAGAGCTTCCGCATAACTAGTTGGAGGCGAAAGGGAGGCGGTAGATGGTCTCATCGCAGCAAACAACTCTTCGAACAGCTGGGCGGTGGAAATACCAACAGGTGCTTGCTTCACAGGTAAGAGTTGTTCGAGTAGCTGGGCGGAAGGCTTCACTATCTCAGAGCTCCTAGGAACGGTCACATTCCAGCCGGTGGAGTCCAAGGAGGCCCCAGTAGGAGTTTCAGTAGTAGTCGGTCTGAAGAGAGAACCTTGAGCCATGTTGGAGGGGAAGCGGGCTCTCGGACGGGGGTTCATGTTATACTGCGTGATGCGCGCCTGCCACCTCGGGCACACCAAACAAGCTACAACGGGCTACCGCTTGAGTCATACCAATGGGGCAACGCGTTTCACGTAAAGATGATTCCAGAGAACAGAAATAGACCAATTTGAGCATCGCGTGAGAGGAGGGCCTCACCAAAGGCTAGGCTGCAAGTCGCACAGGACGTCACAAGAAGCAACTCGCAAAATACATCCTCGCAGTCCCAAGATCGACCCGGTATTGTGTTGTTCCGGGGGATACGTGCATGAGTGGTGGGTGATGTTGGGAGAAGGCCGCTCATCGGCGCTTACCACGGGGTGTGATAACCGGGACTCGGTTATCCTATGCACGGTAAACTTAGCCTATGATCCCATGACCACCGTCCCCCACATTATCTTGAGCGAGCGCGAATCGGATGTGTATTGCCGCAATGTGCGGCATCCGCTGTGTCACGATCTACTGTCGTACAAGCGCTCTGGCCGCTCTCGAGCGCTACAATGACACCGGTCAAAGTTTCAGACGATGAGCACGCTCGTCAGTTTAGTTATATTCAACTGCATCTAATTTTCACATCCCACCCTACGAGTTCGCCTTCGTCCACGCCTTCCACTCCTCGTGCAGCTTCCCTCGTATCTCCCACTCCTTCAAAAGCTTCTTCCCTTGATTCTTCGTAATCTCTACCCCCTTTCCATCGGTCAACGGTATACCCCTCTCATCCCAAGACCCGTAGGTTCCTTCGGGTACGTTGGGAGGGCGGAACATGTCCGAGGGCGGGACTTTGCCCTTCTCAAGTTTGGCGAGCTGCTTGGCCTTGGCCGCATCTGCTTGCGCAGATTTTTTGGCCGACTTGTCGGCAAGGGCAGCGAGCTTTTCGTCTCGAGCTTTGATAAGTGCATCTGGTGATACTAGTTTGACGAGTGCCTTGCCGTCTAGAGTACACAAAATCAGTTATTGGACTTGTGGGGGGGGGGGGGGGTCAAGGGGTCGTTACCGTCTTGATCATCCAAGGCAACTCCCAAAGGAATCAGGTCAACGTCTCGTAGCTTGTCGCACAACGCCAGAATATCTTTCGCCGATGCTCCAGACATGGCAAGCTGCCTAACAGAATCGCGGAACCCGGACATTGTACGCAAATAAGGCAGGAGCAGCGCGTGTCGCTAATGCGTGTGCGTATATTAGTAAAATCAACCAAGACCCACACCCAATTTACTTACGTCAACAGCCCCCCCCGCCTCTGCACTATCCCCACCCCATCCGATCGTCCCAGTTGCGTTGTCTCCAAGTCCAAACACTTTGAGTGCAGTGGTAACCCAGCGTGCGATGTGCGCTACGACACCAACGTTTACGCGAGATCGGCCGCGTGCGACATAGACATTGGCGCGAGAGACAAGATCCAAGACCTTTTGCATTGCTTCGGGCGTGTTGAACGAGTCGCAGAGGGCTACACGATAGGCGTGTTGGGTCTGGGAGAGGCTGTGGGGGTGCATATAGTGACGAAAACATTGAGTTAACTGTGAGTTTTGGGTGAACGCGTTCGGACGTACAATGCGGTTAATTCAGTCTCGGCCACCCCGTAATTGTGTCTTGGTTCCTCAATAGGAGGCTTGTCTGCCGCAGCTTCTTCATCACTTATAAGTGCTTTAGCAAGCGCAAAGAAGTTCTTAGGGCAGGTCGTCAGTATTTGCTACTTTGGCCGTGGCTTCTCGCACTCGGCAAACTCACGTTGAACACGGTCTCTTGTGACCTGACCTCAACCATCAGACTCTCCTTGAAATCCATCTTTGCGCTCCACGTCTGAGCGAGGAACGCCAGGCGAATTTGGCGGGGAGAGTACATTTTGAGGGCGTCCTGAGGGATGTATCATCCGTAACGAGCGTTTGTGGAAGCTTTATGCGACGAACTGCGTACCTCGACGGTGATAAAGTTCTTTAAAGACTTGCTCATTTTTTGACCTTCGATGTGCAGGTGCCCGGTGTGCAAAAAGTAGTTGACCCACTGGCGGCAATCGTGGTATGCCTGTGCTCCCAAGTCAGATATCACTCGTGACAAGTAACCAAAATAAAACCCGACATACCTCACTCTGCGCGATCTCGTTATCATGATGAGGGAAAGTCAAATCAATCCCTCCTGAATGTATATCCATCCCGTCTCCAAGAATCGCACTCGCCATGACCGAGCATTCAATGTGCCACCCAGGCCGCCCGGGTCCCCACACACTCGGCCACTCGGGCTCACCCGGCTTTGACCGCTTCCAAAGTGCGAAATCAGCAGGCGATCGTTTGGTATCCCCAGTGCTAAGCGCCCCTTCGCCTTCTTCAAGCAGAGCCGTGTTGTTCTTCGAGTGCGGTTGAAGTTTGGCATAGACGTGTTCCCAGTCTGCGTCTTTGCTCCGAACGCCATCGTATGCACGGACGTCAAAGTACACGCTCCCGCCTGCCTCGTATGCCCATCCTCGTTCGACGATTTTTTCGACAAAAGACACGATCTCGGGGACGTATTCGGTTACGCGGGTGAGAGTGTCTGGTCTTCGGACGCCTAGGCGGTCCATGTCACGCATAAAGGCACGTTCCCAGTACGTGGAGAGTGCGCGGGTGATGTGAGAGGGGATTGGAGTCGGGTTGGGTTGAGAGAGATGCTGTGCATCGAGGTAGGGGGCAAGAATCGGCGCACAAATTGTGATTAGAGGTTTGGAGGGGGTAGAATCGGATTGACCAGACCGGGCGGAGGAGAGCGCGAGGTGAGTGTCTCGCTAAGGTTCAGTCAGGGCGACATCCACGGTACGAATTAGGGATTTGGGCGTACTAATGCTTTGAGATGCATCGAAAACTTTTCGTCGCGTTCGTTTCCAGCCCGAACCCAGTCGTTATTCTTTGCGAGTTCCTCGATTTTCTGCCAGGAAGCGAGCTCCTGGCCTTGGACGACAATGCTATCGTCTTCCAACCCCTTTGTAAGTTGCTTCTTTAGGTATGCCAGCCAAGCATTTTCAATGAGGACGATGAGGCTTGACGTAACGTTGGGTGTGTTGTCTGAAAGTGTGTCCAGGTGATATTGGTGCCGTGCCCGAATAATAATCTAATGTATGTTCAGTAAAAATGACATAAATAATAACTTGTACTTGCCTTGTCGTCGATATCTGTGATGTTCATCACGAAATGGATATCATACCCAAAGTAGTCTGTTAAGATCCTTCTTATGATGTCTTGTGTGAGATAATTCCTATGATAACAAAACACTGTCTATAGTTCAATTCGTAAAGCGGCAAGGTAGGCTGCTTGGCTTACCGCGCATGTCCCATGTGGCTCGCATCGTAAACGGTGGGACCGCAGTTGTACCAAGTCACATTACGACCTTTCTTGGGGATAAACTCGGTCTATGAAGGGAGGGGAAACGAAAATTGACATTTATGTTTACAAGTTCAAGAGAACGTCTGGCTCGTACCTTTGACTTAGTGAGCGAATTATACACCTTCAGCACCGGGTCGTCGTTGCGCAAGGGTTGTACCCATTCCGGGCGAGACTTGTCTGCCATCCTCAACACGAGTCCGCAGTAGAAATCGCGCGCAGGGGGGAATCTTCGAGAGATGAGGCGTCTGGATAGGATCGGCCTCCTTTTGAGCAAATCGAGCGCTGGTAGCATACGACTGACTCGGAGGACCTAATCATGAGCTGGCCCGCCCAATCACGCGATCAAATTCAAATTGCGTCTTGACCTCGCCCACAATGGTACGCAGGCACCGTGTATTTATCAACAATTGTACTGACAAACTGATCCAGCCTTTTTGTCTAGTTGATTTTCTCCGTGTTCAAGACATTGACTGACCAGGAGGTCACTGTTGAGCTCAAGAATGACCTTTCGATCACCGGGGTTCTCAAATCGGTCGACCAGTGAGTGTGGGGCAACGGCTGCAATGATTCGACTCTGACTCGAGTTGTCTTAGGTTTCTGAACATCAGGCTGGACGCAATCAAGGTACACGATGAGGCGCGGCATCCTCACATGGTGTGTACACCGTGCGTTCTTCGGCGATCCCTTACTGAGGCTGTTGTATCAGATGGCAGTGAAGAACTGTTTCATTCGCGGCTCAGTCGTACGATACGTGCAACTTCCTGCTAGTGGTGTCGACACACAGCTTTTGGAGGACGCGACGCGCAAGGAAGCTGCCAACCAGGCCAAGCGCTAGTAACCGGGTGGCCCCACTGTTGCAGAGTGTAGCGACTTGCTTCTTATTAACGGAGATTACATGAGGCATCATATGCAGAGATATAGCAAGAAAACCCGCAGTACAGGTGTACAAGTATGGTAGAGACAAACTAGCAACGTCCTCAACGCTGAGAATAGGTAATTACTCAAAACCAAAACCCGTGTGAACGAACGAATCAACATAAAAAAGGGCATAAGCAAAGAAAAGAACGCGTCATGTACCCGTTAGAAGAAGCATATGTGAAAGAAGGTTGGCACTAGTTCTCGCGCTTCATCCACCCGAGGGCGCCCAACCGAGAAAGCCGCTCTTTTGTCCGATGTGAGAAGATCGAACCGTTATCCCGAATACTGTGCGTCCTCCCTGGAACGCCGATTCCGACATTTACCAGTGATCCATTCGAAGTCGTCTCGGGGGACGCGGGTGGAACGTTACCAGTTGCACCGTTGTATCCATTCGAACTGGACGATAAGCCGGGTGCAGAGAGTCCGTATTTAGTCAGGTGTGCGATGTTCTGCTGGAGCGGAGTAAGGTGGTGGCTAGTCCCGTTTTGTGAGGTATCAATTCGATGGAGAGGCAACGGGAGCGGTGGAGACCTCGAGTGTGGATGCTCAGTGGGCGAGTTGATCCGTTCCCTGAGCGACGTAGAGAGGGAGATGGGAATGGACAGCGAGACGGAAGGTGTAGGGTAGTGACCGCGCTTTGCGGGGAATGAAGGCCGTGGGGCCGAGGACTCGGATTGCCTTGGGTATGTGGACGAGGCGCCGTCATAGTTGTTGGTGTTGACCGTGACGGCTCGAGGGAAAGAGTTGACGGTGGCATGCGTGGGGTTAATAGGAAGGTTGGTCTCGGAGGGGTTGGAAGAGGAGAGGCGCTGGATCTCGTCGTGGAAGTTTTTGCGGAAGAAACGAACCAAAGCTGCAAACGTTGACGTTAAAACACAGGACGGGCTCGAGCTGACAGGCACTTACTTTCATGGAAAGGCAACATCTCGGCCGGACAAAGCTCTTCATGTAGCCGAAGGCACTGGTCAATCAATCGAACCTATTAATGGATGTAAGTATAGGCCCGCCAACAGTCCAATCAACACATACCTGGTTGTCGATCGCAACCTTCAGCTGATGAATCGAGTCTGCGCTCCCCGGATGATTCGCCACATAATCACCTCCCATAAACACCTCTCTGAACAAACTCACACTCCCCCCAGCGCCAGCATCCACAACCGCGTTCAACGCCATCGAAAGCGCGTTTGTCGACACGGCTGCTCCTGACTTGGCTAAGCCTGTGTATCGATGCGCCAAGGCAGCGAGCTCGGACGTTTTTGCGCGCACGTCTTGTAGAGCGTTCTCGACGGGGGAGTATTGGGTGACAGTAACATCCATCACGCAAGATCGGCGTAGGACCGTCGGGAACATCTCTTCGGTGGTGAGAACGGTCTTTTCCGTCCAAATGTCCCGTGCATCGTTGTTCCGAGAGTTGTGACCTTCGGGGACAAAGCGTCGGACAAAACTGAACTGGTTGAGGGAACTAAAATGAGGTTAGCCTAATAAATATTCGATTAAGAGGCGAATGTGCATACCTGTGCTCGTAGTACGTCCTGATAGTCACCGGTACATCTGGGTTTGTGAAAACCGGTAGTGTTCGATCTGGCTCGGGGGTGACAGCTATGCACTGGATATACTGGGCAGTTCCGTTCCGCACATCGTCCGGTGGCTCGCTGGTTGTTCTGAGGAGTGTTGCTTCAGGGTGCTAATATACGAGCGTTAAAACTAGCTTCACGGCATGTACTGAGCCAGGTTCACCTTGTTCAACATCCGTTCGCAGAATGCGCCAAATTTCTCCCACTCGTATCCTCGGTACTATGGAGAGTGGTGAGTACAAGGACGGTGAGTATAGAATTGGGACTTACGATGAACTGCTTGTCGCGCAACGCGGCTGGGAAGTTTCCGTAGAATGCCACTCGGAAGTATTCTGAATAGTATCGTTGGTCGGAGACTATATGCTCGAGGAGCGCGGCTTGGTGAACCATGATCTCCGCCAGTCGTCGGCTGGAAAACAAGTCAGTACCATTCTAGTAGGTCCGAGGCAGGCAACTCACTAATCAAACGATACTTCTGCATGCTGCGTCGCTAATTCTCGGCAGATCTCCACAGCCGTCTCCCATGCTTTGCCTTTGCCTACAAGCACTCAGTACAGATCCCGACCTATCAGATTGGAAGGTGCTCACTCAAATACTCAACGATCAACAAATATAGCACCTCCTTGCGCGCAAACTGTGACTGCCGTGGCAAATCCAGTTCCGGCAATGTCTCCACAAAGGCGTGCAAATCCCACTCGTGCAAGTCCGCGTGCAACTTGAGCGTCAAAGCCGCCTCGACGTAGTTCTCGCTCCCGAGATGCATGTTCACGAGCTGATGCACGTACTTGATGTACATCTCGTCCCGCCCGATCTTGCGCGTATAGTTCATGAGGCGGAGGGTAGCAATCACACGGTCGTCTTGGTATTCGTCTCCGTCTGGGAGCTCACGAACGTTCATGAGTAGATCAAGGAAGAGGTTGACCGAGTCAAGGAACTCTTCGACGCGACTTCTTAGGACGGGGTCAAGCGAGGATGAGTCGAAGAGGCTACGAAGTTGGCTGATGAAGAATGAACGGGAGATGTCGTCGCCTTTGGTATCTGACATGTAGAGCTTGTCCAATTTATTGACCAGTCGGTGCTCGATGTCGCTACGAAGTGTTGATCTTAGTATTCAAGTTTGAAAGTTGAACCAAAAGCTTACTCAAAATGCCCGTTGACATGGAATTCGGACACAATCATCGCGTACAAGATTTGCACCGCATTATTCCTCAGCTGGTCGTGGTGGCTCAAACAGAGATCAAGTACTGGGTCGACAAGCGACGCCAGGGTGATTTGGTATCCCTGAAAATCAAGTTAGAAACTCCAAGGGACCCCCCCCCCCAAAGCAGACTCACCCCATAACGTGTTATCACACCCGCCTGCGCCGAGACAGCCTCGTCCCATCCGATCGCTTGCCATAACCGCAACAAGATATTCGCACCCTCGCCGCGCAAGTCTCCTGCTAGCCTCCACACCGCACGACGTTTCTAACACAAACGGTCGTCAGCGCTTACTCCCAGGTGGAAACACAGTGAGCTAGCAACACACCTGTGGGCTAAACTCTTCGATCACCAGCTGGTCGCTCGACAGAAGCGACATGAGCGTCATAAACGCATCATACCAAAGCGCCGCGTCAAACTCGTCCGCCCGGCTCTCCTCAGGGATGAACTCGCGTGTGAGCATCACCGCGACCGGGTCTGCCATCTTCAAAATAATTTTATGCGCCATGACATTCACGTTCAACCAGTTGGCCGGGAACGCATCGTAGCGCAGGATCGAAATTGCGACTTTGAAAAACAGACTCATGAACTTGGCTAGATGCTCGCGACCTTCGATGTCGAGTGTCGACTCAAGGAAACCGAGCAGGTGCTTCCGTGGACTGGATTGGATGAGCGTGAGGAAGACTGTTGCAATCTCAGCCAGGGTACAGTTGAAAAGCTGGATACTTTCTTCAGCGGCTGCGACGCCTGTCCAAATGGGTGACTTGGCCGTGTTGGGCGGGAAAGACAGCAAGGGGAATGGATACGAGGCTGGGAAAGCTGTTGGGACGGTGGTGGGCGTCGTAGCTGGGCCCCGTACTCGTTCGAGCACCTTTGCCGTCTCAGGGCTACTCAAAACCTGGTAGGACTCAAGTATCCTAACATATAGAACCGTGAGCACTTCGGTTCAACGCGCATATATCCTGGAACATCTCACCTAGGCAGCAACGAAAGCAAAAATTCGACATTATCTTCCTCCTGTCTAAACAACCGCCGATCCGCCCTAATCGCTGGATCCACCAAGCACATTTGTAGCTTGTCCAACATCACCGCGACGACCGTCACACATAACCGCGTCGTCTCTAGCCAGCTGACACGCGCCGCATCTCGCGTGGCATCCGAGTCTCCAGCGCTCGTCATCGTAAACTCGTTAAATCGGCCGAAATGGGGTTTGATCCAGCTGATAACCGACTCGACGAGCATCGAGCGAGATTTAGGGTCGTCAAAGACAAAGCTTCGGACGATTTGCATGTACATTAGGAGTTTCCAGATGACGAGCTTGCCTTTTGTGTTGATGAGTGAGTTGGCGAAGCCCGTGACGATTCCTACGAGCTCGGCGCTCGAAAAGGTCGTTGCAAGATCTGGGAGGATTGAAGTAAAGTGCTGGAGCGCGATAGTTTGTGTGCCGATGATATCGGGCGACGTTCCCGCCACCACCTTGTTCACTTCATGCAAATGCGCCTACACGAGGATAGTGAGCACCTTGATCATCTAAATGAGTATCGTAGACTCACCATCAACTCCCTCTTAAACGCCGTTTCCAAATGCTCCGATGTAACGCCCATCCCGACCTCATGCGCCCGCTGCAGCTGTCTAGCTCGCACAATGAACCGGAACACATAGTGCCACACTTTAAACGCTGCCCTAAGCGGGCTCGCCGTTTCTTCTCCACTCGGGCTCGCCAACAAGCGGTTCATCGAGTGGATCATATGCCCGGCAGCGGCCGCACATGAAAAGTGTGCGTCGATATAGACATCAAGCACTGGTTGGAAGTTTGTGAACCGGCGGTCTTGAATTATACCCAAAACTGTGACCAGCGCAGAGAAGACAAGATCGTCCAGCTCCCCTCGCGCGTTGAGGCCCGAGACAAGCACGGCAAAAAGCGCGTCGAATATGTCGCGCAGGAACTTGACGATCTCCACCTCGCCCACAAACGTAAACTTGCTCAGCACCTCTGCGAGCTCATCCTTGTCCTGGATCTGTTCCCAGTTGAGAAGCGAGAGGAGCGTGACGTTCTGGGTGTACCGCGTCGAGACGAGGAAGGAACGGACAACGAGAGCGTCGCGAGTTGGCTGGAGTACTCGTTGCAGGGCTGCGGGAACGTCGACTTTGAAAGCGGGGCCCCCGCCCCAACCCCGGTGCCATTGGCGGCAGCGCTAGGAACGGACGCGGGTGCACCGAAATAATCCTTCGGCATGATACTCCCAATCCGCTCGGTTCGATATAGTACCAAACGATGCGTCCCGTCAGGTACAAACGCCCGTCCATCCGGGAACAGCGGTAAATACGCGAACGCAAAAGGCGGCGCGCGCCGATTTCGAAACGTGAAGAACAGGTGATCCGCCTCTTCTTCTCCTTCGCCCTTGGGTAATTGCACTTTCACGAGCTCGCCAAATGATGGCGTTGCGTTTTTGTGGAAAACCATGCTCCGCAAATGGGTCCGGGGTGCTTCGCCGGATCCAGCCACCAATGCGCGCTCGACGGCCCGCCCGCTCCTCGTTCGAACTTCCACAGTGACCTCGACACTCGGCAGGCTTCCAATCCCGCCACCCATCCCAACGAATGCGCCAATAGACTTTCGAGTACGGCCCCGAGAGAGGCCGATACCGGATGACGCAGCGTGCTGGAACTCGCCAGACCAGAGCTTGATGAAAACCTCGTTTCGACTGTCGCCCGGGAAGACGACATCGGGGAAACCAAGGCGGGAAGTGAGGGGTGTAGAATGCAGGAGGGAGGAGTTTTCATGGATAATGGTGGTGCTATCACCATAGAAAGCCTTGAGCGTGATAGCGAGCATTTCAGCCCTGCGAAGGACAGGGGAAGCGCATATAGCCTCATGAGTTACCCGTGATTATCCAGAGCACAGTCGAACCACTCACCTCGGACTCTTCTCAACCGCGTGACCATGTCCTTTCAAAATATCCTGATGGAGTGTACTAAATCTCGCCTCGTCCGTAGGAACGAAAATCGGCATCGTATGTTCTCTTGCAGGTCCTACACCCGACCCGACTCCCAGACCAACACTTGCTGCTCCAGTGCCCGCTCCAACTACACCTACGTGCTCAGCCGCCATTGGGTTCAGCAGCGAATCCAACTCGAGCACCGCACATCCGAAGGGCCGCCTCAGAGGCTCGTCGTCTTCCCCTGTGCCTCCGGCTCCACTCCCGCTCCGAACCGTTCCTTTCCGCCCAACGCCGTTGCTCCCCTTGGTAGTTTTAGCTTGCCCGGGTCGTCCCTCGAGCTGACTGACACTGTCCTCCCACACACTCTTATACATCGGCTCGCTCCCCCTTCGTGCGCTTTCAGCCCTGCTCCCTATCGTCGCGTATTCACGCCCCCCTCCACCTCCGTGTCCCAACTCAGACATCGCATTAGCGCCTGGGTATGACTCGCTAATCGCGCCCATAATGCTGGACTGGTACGCCGTTCCACCCATCGTTGCGGTTTGGTAAGTGTTGCCGCTCCCATTTGACTCGAGCGCTACGCCTTCTCCGTCCGGCGCGAGTTTCATCCCACCGCGTCGTACGATCCTGCATACTAGAACCAGCCCTTCAGCAATATCATGCGCGCCGAGGTCCGTGAATAGCGTTCGAATCAGTGACGCGGAAGAAGACGATGGTGAGAGTGGTGTAAGTGAGAGCGCAAGACTCGACGCGTTGTGCTGCAACCCTCCAAATCCAGCTAGGTCGTTCGCATCCCTGGCCGCGGGGGAAGCTAGCATATCCTCATTGCTAACCCTCACGCCACTCCTATTCAACACGACACAGAAGTCTTCCGTGACAAATGCAGCAGTCGCACGCGAATAAATGCTGAAAAACAGCTCTGTGAATTCGCCTGGTGCGCACGGCGCAGCGACGAATGCGCGCAAGTCGAGCAAGAGGTGAAAGAATTTGGGACGCGGGTTGGAAGGCTTGTGCTGGGAGGTAGAGGATGTTTGAATAGGGGACGAGAGGGAGATGGATGGAGCGGGCGAGATGAAAAGATCTTGTACGGGTCCGAGTGCGCTGGGTTTGTACCCGTGCGGCTGGGCATCGATGTACGCCAGAGCCGATTGCATAGCGTACATCCGGATCGTCGACACCCAGTTGCTCGTGTCCGGTCGTTTGGCCGAGCTGGCGAGTGCAGGGGGCGGAGGTGTAAAATCCGCCTCGATACCGACCAACGCCCCACCCGCGGGATGGCGTACTAGCACGTCGAGTCCCTGTGCGACGTTTCCCCGTACAAGCCGCATCACGCATTCTCGGCGAAGCGCAATAGCCTCATCTCCGCTGATGGACCGTGCGAGGAGTTGTCTTCGTCCGAGGTGCAACGCGTCAATATGTTCGCGCACGGCAGTAAAGGTGCGATAGTCCCGCCTGGCCAGGTACGCGAAGAGACGGGCATGCCACTCGCGCAAAGCCGAGGCGATTTCGTCGACGAGCGGCTCGATGAGCCCTGCAGCGGTCTCGTCACCAGATTTGAGTGTCGGACGGGGAGCTTCTTGTTTCTCCTGGATGTTTTGGTTACGGGAAGGAGAGAGGTGCAGGTCGGAGAGGGACATTTCATCGTCTTCGCGCAGGGTGGCCATGTGGAATGCCCCTGGTCCAGAAGGTGAAGTCGTTCGCGCAGAAGGTTGTTGTTGCTGGCTGCGCGCTTTGGCAATGATATGCGCGAGACGTCCTTCCGCATCAGGGAGCTCATCCCGGACGTGGACATGCGTAGCAGGGAAGATGCCAATTGTTACTTGGGGGTCTTCAACAGCAGTATGTTCTGGGGGAGGAGGGACGCCTACTAAGCCTGTGGTGGGTGCTGGATCGGGTGCGAGCGCGGGCGCAGAGGGCGTGTTGGACGTGCAGACGATGTACCTGTAATGAAAGCATTTCAACAAAAACATTAGCATTAAGAAATAGGAAACATACCCGCGGTACCATGTCTGCTTATCCTCACCGCGCCATACTTCGAACGCGTAGATCTCGTCTCCGACGTCAAGACGCGCGAGATGTGGGTTGTGCGGCGCGTATTCAGGGATGGCGTCGAGCTCGAGACGGGGTGGGCCGACAGACGACGCAGGCCTGTCTGGATTAGGATTGAGCGAGTGAACGGCGAATCCGTAGAGTAAAAGAGGGAGAGGCTCCCAGCCCATCGTCGTGGTGGAGTGTAGGTGCAAAGTCGGATCCGGCCCAAATCACACCGCAATTCATTTCTCGGCGTGTCCCTTCTTGGACTGGTCTCAACCACGATCACCGCATGAACGACTACACCGAGGGAGCCACTGCCAAGGTCAGCCAATAGTGTGTTCTGTGTTTGCTGCTGACATTTCTTCAGGACATCGAAGCGGTGGCGATTGACCGTGGTCGACGCCGGCGAGACTCTCAAGTATCTGTCGAAGGCTCAGTATTCGACGGCCCACAAGCAGCCCTCTTTCCCAGCAGTGTCTCGAGCTTCCACCATGAACGTCCCCTATGGCGACACGACGGCTCCCGTCGGCGCATGAGCACCGACAGCCGCCGCCAAAGCATGGAGAGCCGGCGTCAAAGTATGGAAAGTCGTCGCCAAAGTTCTGAAGACCAGGCTGAAGACGCCGCACTGCTTGCCAGCGACGACGAAGTAGACGACGATGACGCAGGGAACCTCAAACCTTCCCGCCAAAGTGGCATGTTCTCAAGTTGGACGGGCCTCTTTCGCGCACGCTCTCCGGAGTCACCAGACCATCCCCGCCCCCCACTCAGCCGACGCACCTCCGCAGCCTCCAACGCCATCTCCGATACCTCAATCCCGGGCTGGGACGACGCATTCGGCTCTGAGCCCTCCGCCTCGCCTCCACCCTCACCCACCGCATCCCTGCCCATCCTAACAGGCGGCGGTGACCCGTTCTTTGGCGACGCGCGCATCGACGTCTCCCCACCACCTTCATTGTACGACGACCATGCGCAGCTACCCGATTCGCGCCAGAACGTATATGTCGCAGACGAGGATGCACGATTGCGCCTCACGGGCTACGCCCGCGTGGTCTGGCGGAATGTGCTTTGGCATGTTTTTGCGCTGTTTTCACTCGGGATTTTAGCGCTCGTGGGGAAGTGGATACCAAGGATGTGGCTAAGGTTCGTTGCAAAGGAGGTACCGTTTACGGAGGCCACATTTGTTGTTGTCGAGGTAAATCTATTCACTATCGTGTGAGACCACGCTAATCCGTTTGATAGACGGAGCACAGTGATTATATGTTACAACCCATTCGAACCATCGACTATCCCTACCCTCTCGATACAATCCTGAACCCCACACCATCGTCAATGAATCACACACCCGGGACCGGCACCCCCCTCCCTGACAATCCTACATCCGCCCAAGTTACCCTAGCCGCTATCGCCTCGCGCGACCCATCCATCAAATCTCGAGCCCCATCCATCAACGCAAACGGAAACGCAAATGGTACCAAGTCGGCCGCTCCATCATCTATCAATGGGACCATACCTGCGAATGGCAATGGCTCCAGCCTTGCTCCCCCCACATATAGCAATGGACTCCCCAGTGGCATCCTCAAGCCTGGCTCAGATACGTCCAAACCCGGATATGATAGCTCCACGCTCCTGGGTACACTCTCGTTCATCGACTACCGCTATACACGGTTCGTCTTGGATCCTAGGACACGGCAGTTTACTATGCTCCGGTACGTTCCAACTACGCCGCTACTCTAGACGTTGTATTGAAGGCGAGGCGGGGTAAAAGAAACTGGCGAGACCGTAGCTGGGTACAAACGGCTGTTATGAACGGGGGACTCGTGACGCCCGCGCGTACGCAACGGAGCACGGCATTTGGGGCTAACGAGGTCGAGATCGAGGCAAAAGGCACAATTGCTCTTCTCATTGACGAGGTACGGTTCCCTCTCGCCAACTACCTGTCTCAAAGCCAACCATCTGTTCACAACTGGAAACCTCAATCTTATCCCACCCTAGGTCTTGCACCCGTTCTACGTCTTCCAAGTAGCGAGTATCATCCTCTGGACCATTGATGACTACTACTACTACGCATTCTGCATTGCGCTCATCTCAGCGCTGAGCGTCGGGACGACCTTGATTGAGACAAAGAAAACTATTCGGAGGATGAAAGAGATGAGTCGGTTCGAGTGTCCTGTGGGGGTCTTGGTAGATGGGGAGTGTACGTCCATCCTTGTTTTTCGTCTACCTCGGGTGCAAACAAGAACTAAAAAGGACCTCAATACCCAGGGCAAACGATATCCTCAACTCAGCTCGTCCCGGGCGATACAGTCTCCCTGATGAGCCCCTCGTTGAATACCGTGCCAGCTGATATCATGTTGTTATCGGGCGACGCAATCGTGAACGAGAGTATGTTGACTGGAGAGAGCGTACCGGTCAGTAAGATCCCAGTGGGAGAGAGTGGTGTGAGGGCATATATCTCCGTAAGCTTCCTCATCCGCCCCAGCCGGAAAGAGGATACTGACCCCCCGCGACGGCAACGCAGGGCGCAGGCAAGGCTGATAGCGACATTGGGCCCGAACTGGCCAAGTCGTTCTTGTATGCTGGGACGCGGGTTGTTCGAGTTCGGGGAGTCGGTGAACATGGCGCCGCCTTGGGCATTGTAGCACGAACAGGTAATTCCGCTCCACCCTTGCTCGCCTGGCTTCCCTTCTTACCCCATCTTGCCGTCAGGTTTCAACACTACAAAAGGCGCACTTGTTCGCTCAATGCTATTCCCTAAACCTATGGGCTTTAAGTTTTATCGTGATTCAATGCGGTTCGTCGCCGTGCTTGCTGGGATCGCGATTCTGGGCTTTTTGGCGAGCGCGGTTCAGTTTGTTAAACTTGGGGTGAGTAGATTATATGCGTGCTCAGGTCGTTTTATCCTGACACCTCCCTCCCCACTACTCGTAAACTTTCAACGTGACTCCCATAATAGGTCGGCTGGCATACCATCCTTGTCCGCGCACTCGATCTCATCACCATTGTCGTCCCACCCGCACTACCCGCAACACTCTCTATCGGTACAGCCTTCGCCATCGCGCGCCTCCGTAGCGCCGGCGTCTTCTGCATCGCACCCACACGCGTCAACGTCGGAGGCAAAGTCGACGTCGTATGCTTCGACAAGACGGGCACGCTGACAGAAGACGGTCTAGACGTTTTAGGCGTGCGCGGCGTCGAGGGTCAGAGCGAAGTATCAGGCGGGGTGTTTGGTGAGCTTGTGCAGTCTGTGCATGAGCTCCCACTTCCACGTGGAAAGGGCCGGGTTAGCGTGGCCCACGCGCTTGCGACGTGTCATCAGCTCAAGGTTGTGGATGGAGAGGTTATCGGAGATCCATTGGATGTAAAGATGTTCGAGTTTACAGGGTGGGAAGTCGAGGAGGGTCGTGTCGGTGGGAAACGCACAGGGCCTGGAGGAAGCGAAGGGGCGGATACGGGTGAGAGGCCAGCGACGCTTGTGCAGACTATCGTGAGGCCGCCTGGGTCTGGGAGGTTTAGACTGGAGGACGCGATGAAGGCTGGGACGAGAGTGGGTACCCTGTTCTCTTGCTTGCGCCTTGCATGTGCTGATGCAGACGGTGTGACGTAGCACGCACACTTTTTGGAACTGGGCGTGATCAGGACCTTTGAATTTGTGTCTGCGCTGCGGAGGATGAGCGTTGTGGTGAAGCGGTTGAAGAGCACAAGTATGGAGATCTATGTCAAGGGCGCGCCAGAGGTGATGGGCGACATTTGCGAGCCTAGTTCATGTGAGTGTAGTGTTTTCATCAAGGCGAGTCGAGACGCTGATATATGCGTTCACAGTCCCGGGCGACTATGACGACATGTTATCGTACTATACTAAGCACGGATACCGCGTAATTGCACTCGCTGGAAAAAGCATCGAAGGGCTGTCATGGCTCAAAGCACAAAAGATGAAACGGTGCGACTCTCTCCCTCCCTCCCCATACCCATCTCAACCCCGGTTGCTCATAGTGAACAAGCCGAATCCGGTCTCCGCTTCCTTGGGCTCATCATTTTCGAGAACAAACTTAAGCCTGGTACAGCGCCCGCCATCCAAACACTACGAGACGCGCATCTAGTATGTCGGATGGTTACGGGTGACAATCCGTTAGTCTTTAGCTTCTGAGCTGTTGGTTGCTGCTGGGCTGATTTGATGGCGCGCTTTTATAGGCGAACTGCTGTGAGCGTGGCGCGAGAATGTGGGCTGATCAGCCAATCTGCGCATGTGTTTTACCCAGTGTTCTCTGAAGGTGTGTAGATAGCCTCCCCTATTTGCCAGAGGTTAGCCTATCTGTGATGCAGGCAACGCGCAAACACCACTTTCCAAGTTGCATTGGTCCAGCGTCGACGATTCTTCGCTCATATTGGACGAGTATAGCCTGAAGCCACTCCTTCCGCGTGCGCATCATACTATCGAAGAGGAGATTTCATACCAAGATTACACCCTCGCCGTTAGTGGAGACGTATTCAGGTGGATGGTTAATCATGCACCGTTGGAAACTTTGCAAAGGGTACGCCCCACTATCCCATCCACCTATCATCCTAACTCCAAACTACGCCAGATGCTCGTGAAAGGTCAAATCTTCGCTCGCATGTCCCCCGACGAAAAACACGAGCTGGTCTCGCGCCTCCAATCACTCGGATACACTGTTGCGTTTTGTGGTGACGGTGCCAACGACTGTGGTGCACTCAAAGCAGCCGACGTCGGCCTGTCCCTGTCTGAAGCCGAAGCTTCGGTCGCTGCACCATTTACAAGCCGAACGCCAGACATTGGATGCGTGATCGAGGTCGTGCGCGAGGGGCGGGCGGCGCTCGTGACGAGTTTTAGTTGTTTCAAGTATATGTGAGTGTGTGCAACGGTCTTGGCAAATATCAATAGGACTAATTTTGGTTTGTTGGATGGAATAGGGCACTTTATTCATTGATCCAGTTTACTACAATTACGCTTTTGTATTCATTTGCGAGTGCATTGGGAGACTTTCAGGTTCGTCTTTGTTCTTGTTTCCCTTTGTGCATATGGGCTAACTGTTTAGCCGGTGCATAGTTTTTGTACATTGATTTGTTCATTATCATTCCCATCGCTGTCACGAGTGCGTTTTTCTTCTTTTGTCCCCGAATTTTGACTGACCGCGCCTCTTACGTCTTTCATCTAGTGGGCCGCACACTTCCATACCCACGCATTCATCCCAAAAGGCCAACTGCCTCGCTTGTTTCAAAGAAAGTGCTTTCGAGCATCATCGGACAGGTTGTCATTACGAGTGGCTTCCAGTTTTGGGCATTTTTCTGGATCCGAGGGCAGAGTTGGTAGGTTGGCGCTCGTGGGCAATTCTGAGCATCGCGCTTATGCATGTGTTTAGGTACACTCCTCCGGTGCCTGGCTCTCCCGACGGGGAACTTGAGACATACAATTACGAAAACACGGCATTGTTCTTGATCTCGAGTTACCAGTACATTCTGGTTGCCGCGGTGTTCAGCATTGGACCGCCGTATCGCAAGCCGATGTGGACCAACGGTGCGTGTGTTGCCACTCTGCCAGCTCCCGAGCTCGAATTTGACATATGAGAACAGCGCTATTGATGGCCTCTATCGTGGCCCTGACGCTATTCAGCACCCTGGTGCTGTTCGCGCCGCCCCAACCCCTTCGGTTCTTGCTTGACATTATGCCGATCCCTTCAAGTGCAAAGACGACGTTGTTTATTGGCGCTGTTGCAAACGCGGCAATATGTTTCGCGTTCGAACGATGGAATCCGATTGCTGGCGCACTCGAGGTGCTGTCAAGCGGAAGAAAGCGACGTTCCAAAGGGGGGCTCGAGTACCGAGCAGTTGAAGGCGGAATGGTAGGGGGACGGGTAGACATGGAAGCCGAGGGGGACGAATAGTGTGTATACTGTACGCGTTGCCAAGATAGAAGATAACAAAGGCAGTGAAAGAGGCCCAAGCTCAGCGTTGTTGCTGCGCAGATAAATCAAATCTACAGTTTCCAGACCGCAAACAGGGACAAATAGAGTCCTAGCAACACACAGACCTACTTGTTACCGTCCACCTCCTCTCGCCGTCGTTCACTTTCGCTTTCTCGGAGCAGGTCTCCCGTCCCTCGTTTGCTGGAGCAGGTTTTCCGTCATGCGTCCGTTTATTTTCTTTTTCTCCGTTTTCGCCATCCTCTTTGCCGCCGCCGGTGCCCGGGAGGACCGCGTCGCTCGTCTTAAACGCCAGCTGCTCAAACGCCAGGGTGCGTTCACTGGACCGACTACTGTGACCACTACCCGCACTGCCGAAACGTGAGTCCTACCGCTAGCCTATTGCTCGCTGCTAACTCTGCGCAGTTTCGCTGGTACCGTCGTCGAGACATGCACGATCACCCTTACCCCAATTACCGGCCCGAACGGCGAGCCCCTGGTCAGGGAGGAGCGCAAGTGCTCGACTCAGCTCGTCAAGGCTTCTGGCACGGCGTCTAGCACCATCATTGCCAGCACCTCGACGGGCTTGAGCACTTCGACTGTCCAGGCGTCCACGACGAGCGTGAGCACCGCTGTTGTCACCGCAACCGTCACAGGTCCGTGTTCACCATCCTCTGTGAGATGGCTTGCGCAGTAACCGTTATTACTTAGGATCAACCGCCACGTCGACAACCACTACCTCCGTGGCTTCAACCTCTACCGTTACTTCTTCGACCTCTACGTCTTCCGCTGCCAAGACTTCAAGCGCTACATCCACGTCTGTTGCCACTTCGAGTGCTACCAAGTCTGCTACTACTACCGCGGCTGTTACTACCTCTGTGGCTACTACTACAACCTCGTCTACTTCATCCGCTGTCTCGTCTGCTACCACTTCTGCAGCCTCGTCCGCATCTACATCTGCTTCTGCCACCACCTCTGCTGTGTCTTCTGCCTCGTCTTCCACCACAGCCTCTTCCACGGCAGCTGCCGGTGGCCCGGCCAAAGAAATCGTACGCCACACACCTGTCCCCGGGCTTCCCTAACTCATTTATCTCTACCCCACAGGGCACAGCAACCAAATCCGCCTCATCTGTTCCCCCGTCCGCTTCCACTCCCGCAGCTGCATCCGTTTCGTCAACTGCCTCCGCAGCATCGACTTCCATCTCGGCTACCGCTGCGGCGGCAGAAGCCTCCGCCTCTGCAACCCCCTTTACGCTACCAGGCAAGAAACTCGAGGTCTTGCCGATCGGTCTGGGCGTGTTTGCGGGCATCAGCGTTATCGCGCTGATTGTAGTCGCGCTTGTGACGTACGAGAGGACCAAGTACCGCAAGGCATTCAGGCAGCGGAAACTCGCGGAACAGGGTGCGGGGATGGGTTATAGCGGGATGGTAAGCTAGTCTTCCACCCGAATTCGTGCGGGCGAACTAAGCATTTGTATTTGCAGAGTGAACGCGTGTAAAATTCTAAGCCGAGCAAGATAGTGCAGGGAAGAAGGCAGAGTGAAGAATTCTGCGTAGCCAGGGTGCTTTGTATTCGAGATCGTATCGAATACATTTATCTCTGTGCTATATGATGTGATGTTAGCAACGACGTCGTGGGTTGGGTTGGTCTGGCCTGTCTTTTCTCAAATTTTCTTTCCTTGTTTGATACAAGCCTCACTCTTTCACTTTTTGCCGTTTCACTCGGTACCTCGTCGAATATATTCACATATACTTCGGCCAACCTAGTACATGCGTAGTTGTATAGATATTTATTAGATCTCTTTTTTTTCCTGGGTTATTCGCCTGAAGCGAGCAGTACGCACAATGGAAGCGTCGAGACGTCATGCTGATGCGAGCTTGTTTTTGAGGCCTGTTTTGGGAGTGATTTACCAGATAGGGAAG
>WSLN01000144.1:0-12737 GCA_019677355.1 Ceratobasidium sp. 370
TATGGTACGCATTCGAGCGTCGCAGCACTATAACACTGGGCCAACTTATATCCACTGCGTGCCACGACCATCTTGTATTATCCGCTCTGCTCAACTCGAACCCAATCTTCTGTGCTCGGTAAATATCTTCTTCTTCTTCAGATAACACTCACTAACCAGTCCTAGTGCTACGCAATACCAGCATATATCAGATCGAAAATGCGGGAAGGGTGAGTACGAGCAAGCTTGCAACGGCTAATGAATTTGTGACTGAGTATTTGGGGCTCTGTTTGTTTTCACGCTCGTCGGACGGCTCGTAGCTACTGTGACAGGCGAGTAGAGAGAGAGTCTATTCCAACCGCCCGACCGTGGCTCAACTTTGCACTCGACAGCTCATCACGAAGACATAACGCCGGGCGGGCGGATCACCCTAGTTTCAGCGTGGAGAATACACCACAGCCCGCCGTGCACCTTCCAGTCGAGCCAGCTGGGCCTGGTACCTTCCAGGCAGCGACAGCTATTCTGTCTCGTGGGGTTTTATTGGTTTTGGTGTTGTCAGCTGTGGTTTATATTTTGAAATCTCGGTTGGGTGTTTGACTGTCGGTGCCTCGCTGTAATGTGCCTAATTTCGTGGATAATTAATGTCAAGGCGGGGTTTGTTTGTGTAATGAGCTCAGGGTTCGTAGACGATCGCACGTGACGCAGCCTCTGCGACGTGTCTTGACGTGTCTTGACGTGCCTTCACCACCAATCTCCCATACTTATAGTCTCATCGGCCTTTCTGATTCGATTAGGAGCACCCAGCAAACTACCACCAACCGGTACTCCGCAATTAGAGGTCCAATATGGCAGAGGCGTCTCAAGCAAATGGCCTCCCGCACGCGCACATAGTCTACTCGGAAATCATCTCTGTCACGTCTGTCATGCGGAAAAACTCGCGATGGGCCACAAACTTTGGGATCAACCGCAGGCGCGACATGCAGCTTGCCACCAGTATGGGCTTGCGCCGAGGGACCGTTGAACACTCTGGTTCTCCAGGTCCTCGAAGGGAAGTCGACTTGATGGGCGGGTTTGAATATCTCAAGAGAAAAATAAGAGACGTACAAGGCAAGCTCCACTCAAGTCAGGCTGTCGGTGTGTAGCTGATGCGCTACAGATGTTCATGAGATTCCTATCCTTGAGATCCTTGAACCCTTCATTGCCGTAATAAGCACGCCCACTTCTACCGGTCCCATCACTACCGCGGCACTTGCTGCCATTAGCAACTTTTTCGTCACCGGAGTCATCTTCTCAGATGATTCGATCATCCCGTGTTTATCTGAACTCAGTGGTGCACTTTCCCGTTGTGTATTTGAACCGAGCGACTCTGGGCGGGATGAGGCTGTTTTGCTTAGGATAATCTCCACGATCCGGGACTGTATTTGCAGCCCATGTGGGGCCCTCCTCAGTGATGTCGAGGCGTGCGAAATGTTGGAGAAGGTCTTGACTATATGCTGTCAGATGCGTGCCAGCGGTGAGTTCGTTACTTTCACGAGCGATTTTACATATTAAAATGTCGTTTTTGTCAGAGGTGCTACGTCGTACAGCAGAGGCGAATATGCAAACGATTATCCGGGAAGTTTTTGGCCGCCTTCGTAGTTTGGATCCAGTAGCAGAGGAACAACGGATGCGACAAGATGAAGAAGAGGCCGGCGCTGAGCTCAAGCTAGCCCTCTCTCCTACTATGGTGACCAACCCACTTCCAGGGGGTGATGCTCCTTTGCCTGACCAGGCGCTAGGGGCTCACGAGCCTGAAGCTGAGCGTAAGTGTCCCATGTAATATGGTACTGTGGTTTACATCTCAATATTATTACTTGCAGCTCGTCCTTATGGCCTTCCCACTGTCGCCGAGGTCCTACGCGTGTTGATTAATCTGCTTGATCCTAATGACCAACAACATACGGATACTATCCGGCTCACCGCTCTCGGGATTCTGACGGCTGCGCTGTCCACATCTCTTTCAACCTCGACCTCTGCCGCTACGCCGAACCAAGCCCCAACTCGCACGCTGGCCCAATTCCCATCTCTGCTTGCCCTACTCGCCGATCGTGCTTGTCGCCATCTATTCCTTCTTGCGCGTACCGAAGCACCCGGGCTTCGACTGGCTGCTTTGAGGGCTATTGCACTTTTGTTCGAGGTTGCTCGTGGGAGCTTGAAACTCCAGCGAGAACTATTCGTGTCGTTCTTGGTCGCGAGGTTAGAGCCTGTCGGCCCTATCAACGACGGGAAACCTAAACCAACACTCGGCACCGAAACACCCCGGCCAGGTACTCCAGCTCTGGCAGCTCCTAGAACACCTGGGTTTAGTACACCAAAAGCTGGGGCAGTCGCAGGAGGCGCCGATCTCGAGCTACGGGAATTAATGCTGGAGACTCTGGTGTTGCTGTCGCGAGAGCCCAGTTTCATGGTTGATCTCTGGGCGAATTATGATTGTGACGTGAATTGCGAAGACTTGTTTGAGCAACTCATTGGGTTCTTGACCAAGGTGAGTGTGACCCGGTGATCTACAGTCGCGAGATCTGACTTGTTTCTGGCTTAGAGTACCTATCCCCTGATGGGTGGCTTCGGGGGGCAACAACATTATGCATCCAGGCTAATCTGCCTGGACTTGCTACTCGCATACGTAGATCGAATGCACGCAAGAGTTGAGAATCCCAACGTATGTTCATGTGATTTTGGGATTCAGACGATTGGGGGTTAATGCTGTTGCAACCTGTTAGGCTGCTGAGAGTTGGGCATCGGTGCGTGCATTTTTGGTTAGGACGGTTCCTTGCTCATATGGTTTGCTGTAGTTGCAGAACGACATCACCCCAGAGTCCTTACTATTCGTCAAGTCACGCAAATTAATGGTCCTCACTGCGGCGCAAAAGTTCAATGAAAAGCCAAAGAAAGGCGTCGAATTTATGCTCGAAAATGGGTTGGTGGAGTATAAGGCGGGCGAAGATGGCGGAACAACCGAGAAGCCAGAAGACCCCTCGCAAGGGGAGAAAAAGGAACCAACCAGGAAAGCCGACCCAAAAAGCCTCGCCCATTTCCTCAAGCAGTGCCCTAGGCTAGACAAGAAGGTTCTGGGAGAGTACATCTCGCATTTGGACAATCCTGATCTTTTGAAGGAGTTTATTGGGATGTTTGATTTCCGGAATGTGAGTAGACTTCACGTTCGAATCCGAATCGTGCTGACTTGTAGACAGAAACCAATTGCCGAGGCAATGCGAGAGCTTTTGGAGTCATTTAGGCTTCCTGGTGAGGCTCAGCCGATTGCGAGAATTACGGAAACGTTCGCCAAGGCATTCTTTGCGGCCGGTCCGCGTACGTGTGCACATCTGACTCGCCAACACCGCTTTCTCTGACGGAATAATATTTTGTAGCTGGAATCAAATCCGAAGATGCAGTTTTTGTGTTGGCATATTCCGTTATCATGCTCAACACCGACCTGCATAATCCACAAAATAGGGTATGCGACATGTCTGAGTTTTGACTCCGTTACAGTGACTCAAATTTATTGGCAGAAACGAATGGCTATAACCGATTACCAGAAGAATCTAAAAGGTGTAAACGACGGCACTGACTTTGATCCTGAGTATCTGGTACGTATATTATGCACTCCATAGCTAATGGGTATTCTGAGATATGTTAAAGCAAGCCATATATGACGGGCTGCGAAAACGGGAGATTGTCATGCCTGAGGAGCATATGGGCCAGCTTGGTTTCGATTATGCGTGGAAGGAGCTTTTGCTGCGGGCAAAGAATGCAGGTGGGTAGCCGTTGAAAAGGCTAGCTCCGTCTTTGACATAGTTCTCCTAGGCGAATATATAGTCTGCAATACCTCTGCGTTCGACAGGCAGATGTTTGAGCTCACCTGGCAACCAGTTATTCAAGCCATCGCATTCGCTTTTACCAACATCGACGACGACTATGTTATTGAACGCGCCGTTGCAGGGTTCCGTCAATGCGCGACGCTCGCTGGATATTTCAACCTCCCTGAAGTCTTTGACTTTGTCGTTGGACAGCTATCTCAGGCTACCGGCTTGCTTGCTAGTCCGACCACGAGTCGTTCGGCAGTGTATCCGATTGTACAGGTTGAGGGTCAAGACGTAACGGTGTCTCCGCTATCCGTCAAGTTCGGAACAAACCTGAAAGGGCAGCTAGCAGCCGTGGTGCTGTTCAATATTGCAAATGGAAACGGGAACGCGATTAGGGATGGCTGGGGACAGGTGAGTTTTAGGGGTTTGGCTCGAATTCAACCAATGAAGTTATTGTTCGCAGGTGTTTGAGATGTTCGAGACTCTGTTCTTTCATTCACTCCTGCCCACGCGTATGCTCCAGATGGAGGATTTCCTTGGTGGTGTCTCAATGATCCCACTTCAAGGCGGACCCTCCGTTACCCCAGCTCAAACCCGCTCCGACACTGGCTTGCTGTCCGCACTGTCATCGTATCTCTTGACTCCGTATGGCTCGAGTTCCGATAATGTCATGTCGCAGCCAACGGATGAGGATATCGAGAACACAATGTGCGCCATCGATTGTGTCACCTCGTGCAAGTTGGATGAACTGTACGGACAAATCACGTACGTTTGCTTCTCGGCGTGCCAACGGGTGACTTACTTCCTGTTGTGCTCTTAGGTCACTCGAACCCGCAGCTTTGGTCGCCGCCATGAAGGCCCTGCAGGCTCTTGCCGATCGGCGAGCCTCACTCAAAGCAGATCCGCCTTCTAGAGACGAAACGCAGGCTGGGCCAACGACCCCGACCTCGCCCTCACCACCCAGTGACCAATTACCGTATGACCCGACTTCGGTATTCTTGCTTGAAACGATGGTCAGCATTGCTGTGCAAACCCCAGCGCATATCGACGACATTTGGTGAGGGACTCATAGCTAAAGCGTTGCGATAGTCGACTTAACTCGCGTAAAAGGCCCATGGTTTTTGACCACCTGTCCACGATTTTATCATCCTCGTTGCGATACAGTGTACTACTAGTGGAGCGAGCCGTTGTCGGGCTGCTCCGCTTGTGCCGTGTTGCCTCGAGCAAGGTGCATATATACTTATACTATTCCTACACCTATACTGACTTGTGACTCCAGTCTAGTCTTCGTGATCAGATTTACATTTCCTTCGATATCCTTGGCGGGCTTCCTCCGGTAGTATTTAGTGCAACGGCAGAGCAAACGGTTGCGGGACTTGCTTTGCTCGTGCAAGAGCACCCAACCATTGTATCGTAAGTCTTGTATATTAGCTCTTATCCCTAGTGCTTATGTCGAGATCCAGATCCCAAACAGAATGGGCGCTCGTATTTGGTCTTATGCGCCGGTCAATAGTTAACCCCGAGGCTGCTCGTGTTTCGCTTGAACTGTTGGTTCAACTGGCCTCCACTCCCGGAAGGGTGACTCCGGATAATATCTCGGGGCTCATCACGTCGCTCGAGGACTTTGCGGCGACCGCAGGCAACGGTGTGGTCGCGAAACGACGAGGGCAACCACGACCCTCGGCTGCTCCTCCGCTGTAAGATTCCGTCCGCTGGCCAAACAGCTTCACTAACTATGCTAAACCAGCGATGCCTCCGTTGAGCGGGGTGTCAAAGCGATTACCACCCTTGCCGAGCTCAAGAAGTCTATACCCGAGCTAGGATTATCACCTGATGGTGCGTCCTCTCACTTCTCAAGCGTCCACCCGTGCTCAACAAAGCCCACCACTCCAGCATACTGGGCCATCTGGACATACCTTCTCCTCGCCCTCGGGCGCCAAAGCGCCAACCCATCTCTCGACGTCCGACACGCTGCTCTCGCGCACCTCCAACGCATCCTCCTTGGCCCGCAACCCCAGCTCGAACCTGCCCGCTCCGCCGAGATATTCGACCGCGTAGTCCTCCCAATGATCGAGGAGCTCCTCAAGCCGCAACTCGCGGCGCGCGATCCAGACGGAATCGTGGAGACGCGGCTGCGCGCATCAGCATTGTTGTGTCGGTCGTTTTTGCATATACAGGCGCATGTCGAGATGTTGGGGCCGGAGACGACTGCGTTATGGATGAGGATTATCGACGTGCTTCAACAACTTATGGGGACAGGAGGCCGGGACCAGCTGGTGAGTTGTCAGTTCTGGAACTCGTCGCTCATTCTGATACTATCCCATTTCAGGTCGAAGCCATCCCGGAGTCACTCAAAAACGTGGTGCTAGTCATGAATGCTAATGGGCTGCTCGCTCCACCAGAATCCCCCGAAACGCGGTCCGAGTTACAACAACAACTGTGGGCGGACACATACACCAAAATCAACCAGTTCTTGCCCGGGTTCATGGAAGATCTCTTTCCTCCCGCCCCTCCGCCGTCCCCTTTGCCCCCACAACCAGCTGACCCCGAGCCCACGTCCCAGTCCACCGAGGAACCTGCACCCGCGTCTTAACCAATGTATCCACTTAAAAATGACACCTGAGCTCCCATTTGCATCACTGTCCGTATGGAGAGGTTTATCCAATTCAAGACAAATTCGACCAAAACAAAACACGGGGACAGCACAAAACGCGAGGGTTCTCTGAGTGAGATACACGAGACATATGCAAAAATACTCCAGTTGGGGACGAAAACAAAACAGCAAGCAGGGCAAAGCAGCACCGAAAATAACGACGAATAATTAGAGAAAGGACAGCAATGGACAACTCTAGTAAGGAATGTGTGGCGACTTTTTTTAAAACCCGTCGGGCGGGGGTTGAATGAGCGGCACGTTATCGTAGTCGGCAGCTGAGAGCAAGTGTCAGTACTTGCAACTATAACTGTGACCGGTGCAGCGACTCACTGTTCACGAAAACATTATTGCCCCACCAGTTGACTGTTGCATCGTCGCCTTTGGGGAACTGTATAGTGAAAAAGATAACAATGAGAGCAATAAGGGAACCTGGAACCCCCGCATCAGTGCCAAGGCTATCTAGCTTCGGATTCTTATCCACTCACCAGAATCTAGCGCAGCACTGAGCGCATAATTAAACTTGGACCACCAGCGGAAATTACGTTTCCTAATCAGATATTCTATCCCGGTCATCAGCACCTCCACTTGAAAAAAGGCTCAAACGAAAAACTCACGGAACAAGAACCCAACGACAAACCATGACGAATAGTTGATGCCCGTCGCCGGTGGGATCCACGTCGGACCGTTGAGTAGTACAGGCATGTTCACGTACTTGAGTCGGCTCTGCGGGAACTTGCGCTTCCACAACCAGAACGGGATCGGGATCAGCGCGCCAAACACGAGCGCGTAGAGCTCGGGGTGGTATATCGCACCCTTGCCGAACTGGCGCTGTGGACCGATGAGACCCCTAGAAATAAAAATGAGCGCGGTTGGCTACAGTGTGTAACATATAGCAACGTACCAGACAGCCGAAGCGGTAAAGTACACCTGGTTGTGCGGACACGTCAAGTGGTGCGGCTGGTTCGGTGAGCATAGATCCTTGACATTGGCGAACATCCATTCCTTAACCCCAACCTGGACTAACGCCGACGTAGTTGTTGCAACCATTTGTACTGCGTATCCTCGTTTAGACCGCACCCAAGGCAACGTCCAAAAATTGAACGTACCAATAAACGTAGCTCTTGGCGCAACTTTAATATAATGCCCTAGCTTCAAATCCTGCACGAAAGTAATGGCCTCGCCCATAGTTTGCACCGCGTACGCCTTGAAAATCTAACCCCCCAGCCAAACCATCAGTACACTCCTCCCTCTCCCGCACGCCACAAAACTCACCATATTCGGCAACGGTCGCCCAGGAATCAAACTCCCCGGAATAATCTCCGCAATCAAATTGATCCCTATCCCCTGACCTGTCATCGCAAATACATACGCAACAGGCACCGTATAGACCACCGGCAACACAAGTGAAAACGGTATTCCCCACCACGGCATGCCCGTGTCCCACACGAGAACCGTGACCATCGCGATTGCGAAGAACACCGCGAGAGCGATCATGTACCACCAGTCTGGGACTTCAGGATATGCGCGCATGAGCTTGGCGTGCACGTCGTCGTCCTCGATCTTCACATTCTTGATACCGTTGAGCAGCGCGGGGCCATGATAGAGGATTGTGTGGACGATGATGGCCGTGCATATCGAGAACGCGATGAGGTAGGTTATGGCATAGGTCGAGGGGAGGTACAGGTCCGAGTACTGATCATACGCGGTTTCGTTGAGGTGGTAGGTGTTAAAGTCGATAACGCGCGAAACGTTGTATGGTTGACCAAAGCGATCAAAAGGGCGGCTAGATGATATGGGCAAGTAGGCAAAATTCCAGGTCTGCAGAAAACTCGGTTAGTGGCGCCGGAAAGTGCCGACCGACTACTCACGTTGGTGTAGTACAGGATCGGGACGACAATCCAGTAAAAGATAACGAATCCGATCATGACGTGAACTTCAGCCCACCAAGGCACCACCAGTGGGGATCCAATGTACGAGATCTGAGACCAGTCGAACGTCAAGACGCCCATCCCAAGACCAGAAGATACTCCAAATAACTGGTTGAGCTTTATATCACCTATACCCAGCTTGACTTTAGTCATGCGCAAATGACCAGAGATAGGGGACTCACGCGGTTTAAACCAACAGATGTACGAAAATGTCGAAAGAGCAGTGAACAGGAACCCAGGCAAGAACTGATAGGCAAATGCAGCGATCGAAACCCAGACAAAGAATCGGTACCGAGTCATCCCCTGACCAGACTCGTCGTCCTCTGCATGAAGAGTGTTGAGCAGCGTGCAGACGACTAGGTTCTGGGGCCAAATCATAGAGGCGGGCCAGACAAGGAAGCGCCGGCAGACCCCAGCGAGGCCGAATCCGGTGAGTTGAGTTGCGAGCATTAGACAAATGTTGAACCTGCAGGGCCATGAGTTGGGACGGACAGGAACGGAGAGTGGAGCCTTACCCTAGGCCGAGTCGGATGTTATAGTAATACTCGGACACGATCATCACGTTCATGGAATACCCAGGCGCAATCGCCACGTTGGCCATGATGTAGATAAGCATATGTTCCTATGGGATACTTGTTTGCCCTGCATGTAACGATGGTCATCTGACCTACGCACCTTGATGTTAAACGGGCCGGGGTTGAACGAGAACGTACCCCCGCCAAGCCAGCGCGGAAGCTCATAATCATTGATGGGGAGCGTGTAGGCCAAGAATTTACCGATGGGAAATGAGATGAGCCTAGTCAAGGGGGTCAGAGACGTTAAGCGCGTGCCAAGAAACTCACAGCATGACCAGCGGTACCAGGTATGGCGCTGGATACCGAAAGTTGAAGAAAGTGTTGGCGCCAGCCGAAGCCATACATAACACCATGCCTACAACCAAGTTCAGCCTACTGCCAGGTACGACTCAAGTCTGAAACTGACCGATGAACCAGACGCGAAAAGTGAGCGTCGGCATCTCAACGTCATCAATGTTCGAGACAGAGGCGCGGACCTCTGGGTACGGCGAGTCCTCCTCCTCGTCGTACTGCCCCTCAAACTCCACACTAAGATCGGAGCGGCGCGATGATGTGAAATGCAGACTCGACAGGGTCGCAGCGTCGACTTTGTTGCTGTATTTTTGGTCCTCCCCTCCGGCTGGTCCAGGCAGGTCGTGCATGATCCCACTTGACGTACTCCGTTTGCGGTGAAGAGAAACGCCCATCTCAGGATCTGTGTGACTCATGTCATCGTTGAGCGAGACATGGACCTCGGGGGTTCGAGACTGGCGGGGGACACGATCGCGCAGTGCTCGCATGCGAAAGGATTCTTGCGGCGCATGGCGGTCAAACGATTGGTCCGACGCAGTTGTGGGGAGCTGTCGTGGGTATACGGCGGAGGCGTGGACAGGGGTGGTTGGCTGTAGTGCTGGAAGGGGAGACGAGCCAGCAGGGCGGGTAGCGGGGTACGCTTGAGGCTGAGCACTTGCTAGCGGTGCACTGCCGGGTTGTATATGTGCCGCCTGCTGCTGTTGTTGTTCTTGCTGTTGCTGAGCCGCTGCGAGGGGTCAGCTGGAGCCAGGAGCAAGGCGAACGACTTACCCTGTGCTTCGGCAGTCGTCGGAGGCAAATAAGCAAATACGTCTTCATCCTCGCTCTCAACATACTCGTCGTCCTCGTAGAGATCGTCACCCGCACCGTCGCCGGTGTAGGGACGCTGGGAGGACGGCCCAAACGCCCACTGGACGTCAGAAGCAGAGGTGCTGGCGGTGGTAGGGGTGGTGGGGGTGTCTGGGTACTGGTAGCGCGGATCGAGGTGGGGCGAGTCGCCTGCCGACGTCGAGGGCCGGCCACTGGACGTGTAAGGTCGGCTCATTGCTGTGGACCGTCAGGCGGGGTGGTGTGGTGGTGGTTCGCTTTCCTGATACTGATATCGATTTGCGTACATTTGGTCGTTAAGGCACCACACGTGTGCCTGGCTATCTTGCTCAGCAAATTCCATCTTTGCCTGTTTTGCCCCTACCCCAGCCCAATACACCCAGCTCACCACCTACGACGTTCTGCTCGCTGCTCGAGACGACCCGCTCGCTCCACTTTGCTTACATAATCCCGTTCTCCGCCGTCGCCGCCGCTCAAGTGGCTACACCCAAGTGGCTCACCCACCACTTTGAGAATCATGCTGCCCTGATCCGCGCAGCCCTAGTCTAGCGTCTGTCGCCTCGAGGCTCTCGAACTATAATTCAATTTCGGCACCGTTGCGAATCCGAGCAGGAGCACCTCTGCTCGACTGCCAAAATCCAGCGACAGCGACTCTGGGCGCCTACTTGATTCACTGGACACCTCCCGCCGCTGTACCTGACTGGTGCCCAACCCTTTTTTCGTGTCTTCCTCTTTCAGCAGAATCCACACAACCAGATCACGTACATCCTTCTGATACGACGGATGCATACATTAAGCGGGGCAAAATAGGTTTAACTTGAACTTTGGGTGTCGTCACTTGACCTTTAACGTCGAAAAATATCGCAGAATGCATCAATTCTTGCCCCCAGCAACGGGTTTGTTCCTGAACGATGCACCCCTCCACGTTTCAAATTTCCCACCAAGCGCAGCCTCACTTTTTTAATCCCTTTCCCATCCCGCCTTGTCCCGGGACCTATTGCTCGACGGGCCATGGTCAAAATGTAGCCGCCGCCCTCGAAAAAAAAAAACGCGACATGAACACCGCGTCGATGTATTATGAACATTCAGCCTCCTCGAACGTTACCTCGAACTCGGGGAAGATTATCCGTCAAATTAATCCACCACGTCGAAATCCCTCACCCCTGAAACATGCGCTGCGCACCCGTTCTCCCATTCTAACACCATGCCAACTGCACCCGATAACCCGCCAAGCGTTGACAAAAGCGAGCATTCAGCTCGCACCAAACCGCGAGCAAGAATAGATATTTTGCCCGGCCTCTCCCGAGCCTGCCCCTTCCGTTTTTTGAGTCTTTGACCCCCACATGTTTTGTATACCTTTTCATTTTTTTTTCTTATTGATAGTCCTCAGTTCAGCCCTGATCTCTTCCCTTCCCTCTCCCCCGATAAACATATTACGTTGGTGCGCACAACCGGAGAAGGAGCAGAGCCCATGCGTCGTGTTACCATGATGAACATCTGTTCTTCCAGATGAAGGAAAAAATGACGCGTAAAAGCTTCTTTCAAAATAAAAATTAAGAACCACCATCCTAATAACAACGGTTCACTCCCACTTGTCTGAAACACGTTTGTGCATCATAATTAAGATAAAACTCAAGCATATTCGTGCCAAGGGAAGCCATTGAAATAATACTTTGTCTTGTATTGAATCACTTGACCACAACCCCTCAATTGCAGTTCACTCTCTGACCTACCCCGATTCGTAAGGGAAGCGACAAGTTCATCACGTGGCCATAAGCACAGCACCGAAGATCACCCCTCCTGTCCTCTAGCATCTCACAATGTTCCCCTTTCTTTCGATACACGAAAGAATTATCATCACGTTGGGCAAACAGAGATTCACTCTCATGCCACATCTAGTGACAACCCGGAATCGTGAGCAAACCGCCGCACCTCAGTCCCAACCCCTATTCCAACGTCATCATGACGGTTAAGCTGCGCGGCCTTGACTTGTCCTACACACAAGATCCTCAATGTCTCACGATCGACCAAGTATAGGGGCTTGTTTTAGGGTACTCGGATGGCGGCGACCCCTATAGCGTGAGGAACGCGGCCCGGCAGGTAACCTTGGCTCGGCACTTTTTCTCTAAACTACTCTGAAAACACACTACTATCGCTCGATTTGTACCGAAAAGTTCCCTTCTTGAAAATCAATAGATCTCGAAGTCGAAACAAGAGTCACGCCTACCTACTATCCCCCAGTTAACACCTCCAACCAATCGCATTCAGTCAGTGTGTTCCCGCTTTAGCTGGTGGGGAGAAAGTTCGGAACCCTGGTCGGCACCGTATGTTCGGCCGACGCGTCATCGACCTCTCAAAGCCAAAAGGTAAAATTCGGGGGTTGGGTCACGCGGGTGTCACAAACCAATGAAGGTCAATCACCAGGTCTCTCCCACAGCTGCTTTAGTCGTTGGGTCTACATAACATAAAACATGTTTGACATCTGATAACTACGCATACACACGGGTCATGGGCCTCAACACCACACCTCCCCCCTCGGCCCGTGACCGAGCTCACCATGCCGCACCCTTGCTGAATACTCACTATGAAGCTTTCCAACCCTACCCAAAGACACCAGACACCTAAACATCGCAACAAGATC
>WSLN01000145.1:0-27589 GCA_019677355.1 Ceratobasidium sp. 370
CTTAAACCAAATTTGCCTAAATTCTATTAAATTGGGTTAATTTGCCTAATTTGCCTAAATTATGGCCCTAGGATCTCAATTATCTTTCCAGTTTTTCCTGACGTCACTACTAGTTGCATGGGTCGAATGATCACGCATTAACAGTATCAATCAGGAAGTTGTGTCCGGCACTTTCACTGGTGTTGTTGAGCTGTTTGAAACGTATGAAGGCATTAGGAGGCAAAATAAGGGCAAGGGTTACCTGCATGCTGATCCTTCATTGCCATACTCACGCGATCCGACCTTACTCACATTAATGGAGTTGTTATCTATGAGGCTGGTCCTGTATCCAGAGGCAGATTATGCATGTTCAAGCGAGGAGGAGCGTAAATGGTAAATTGTATTCCTCTGAGGTGGGCAATCCTGTGCTAAAGGCAGCAGGATGCTACAAGATTTGCCGGGCGATCTGGAGGATTTTGCCCGCATCATTGCCGATCACACGGGGGCAGAGCTGTGGACAACTGCAGTATGGAAAGGACTGTCACGGCGAGCCGAAGGCGAGCAAGCGCACGAGTAAAACGAATGGATACGAATGAGAAAACGTAGAAACCCGTAGCATACACAGACGAAAGGCCCGGGTACAAAACCACCCGGTCCTGTACAGTCAGCCACACGAGTGCGCCGTAAGCGCAAACTCCGACAAGGACACGATCACAAGCTGTGATTCACAAGGTAGGTAAGGCATGCACACGCATGTGGAAATGCTGACACACATGTGCGAAGTGTGACTTCTCCCAATTGTCACCGCTGGCTCCAGACCAAGGATCACTGTGAAGCCATGAGACTGTTCATCGCATATAACTGGACGCATAACTGTGAGTGAATTTCCGGTCACCAAGTGGACATCATGCTGACCACACAGTTCAGTGATGAACCTGTGTCCATCGGTGCACGCTGTGGGCCCTGCTATCTATGGGTCGTTCAACGGGTTGTATCGACTGATCTGTTGGGATGCAACCACCAGGTCTGCTCACAGCTCGCTTCACAAGCTTGGAGTACCCGCGTACATGTTCTATAAGAAGTTCCAGGGGGACTTTTCCATTTCTGTCTCTGTTTCTATTTGCCATGATTACTCTACGAGGATAAGCCCTATCTCACCTTTGTTCAGTCGCTATGGTGACTCCACTGATGACTTGCCCAGTTATGAGTCAGCTATGGACCTTTGTTGTGACTCGAACTAGTTTGCACCTGTAATGTCTTGGCTGTGCCTCACATGTATATAAGAGTGGCCTCTGGAGAGCAAGACACTCCATCTGTTCGAATCCACTGTTGATTTACTTCGTATCCTCTCAGACATCTATTGTCTCCTTAAGCACACTACCATAGCAAAGGCTTTACCACATTGCTGTAGGAGCTAAGAAGCCAACACGATCTTTCCAGTTGCCCCATGCGTGCCTCACATACTTAACGGACTGTTGTTCTGTTATCTATTGTATCTCTTTGGTGAGCAGCGAGTTCCAAGAAGGACAGCCCACATTTTGACATAAACTATCCAGATTGGCAGGCTGTCCAACCATCATTAATCTGGGAAAACAGACGGGAGGGATTGTGCAATCCACAGAGGATTGTCAATCCTACTCGGCTTCCCGAGGGAATGTCGCACCTTACTCATCCGGACTGCTGGAATGATGAGCAGACCCTGGCGATGCATGATCACATTATGGCTGGACAACATGGCCAACTTGAACCTGATCAAATCTTTCAATTCAGGGGTCAATCAGGTGACCCGGCCGGAAATGTGTTACAAGATATGATGGGTGTGGATTTGAGCTTGCATTACGGACCGGCTAGCCGTTTGTACGTGGCTCAAATGCTGTGTCAAGACGATAATGATACGCAGGCAGTGTTGGAGCAGGTCAACCAACTACCAGCCGCTCCCGCGCTTCCTGTCTATTACATCCCCCTGAACCCGAATGCGATGGCCATGACTATTGAGCATTGTCACATGCATGCAAAGTTAGCGGTGTTGGTTCAGGCCGTAGCTGAATATGAGGCAGCAGTGCCAGTACACGTGAGTGGCTATTAGATCTGTGTGATAACTGAGCGAATTCTGAGGAGCATAGGCCATGCGTGCACATTGGTGTCGCATGATGGATTCATGCATTCATTTCCCTGAACACGATCTGTCACCCACCGATGACATACATTTCCTCAGCAGGTGGTGGCCAGCCAAGTCTTACTTCAACAAGAGGGCCGATGGCTTTAAAGAGCATCAGGTGAACATGTTTGTCAACTGGCTGCAATCAGGCATTCTAGACCACCAACCCATGCACACGTTACTCACTGGACCGTACAGGCTCAAGTGGCTGGTTTTGGTACTGGTTTGATATTATCATGCGTGTCAGGAAAAGTCGGATCTTTAATTTAAAATCGAAATTTAAAATTAGCTAAATTTAGCTCGATTTATGGACTTAGCTGAATTTATGTCCATTCACCTCAATTTAAAACTGCTGGTTTTAAATCACAGTGGATCGAATAAACTGGGGGGGGGGGTGAGTTGGGGATTGTGACGATCCGGGAGCTAAGGGGTTGTAGCCAATGGCGTGCGAGCAAGTGGGGCAGTATGTGTTACTACGAACGAGTACAATATGAAAGTATATCGTGAAGCGTCACAGCAGATGGGGGTAAACAAAAATGTGTCGATGTACGAACAACAAGTATCGTATAATGCCAAGAATGCGAACAGGCTCGCCAGATATTTACTCAAACAGGGATAACATGTAGCGGTTTAGCACGAGCCACCAGGGCGGCGACAACACAGCGGGGCCGTGTAGGAGATCAACCGAGTGAGAAGATGATAATCAGGCAGAATGGAGATGGAAAAGTTCAAGTTCGTTGTGGAAAAAAAAATGCGGGAAAGTCAAATGGGCAAAATGTCCCACGTGTGGTCTGTAAGACAAGTGGCAGGTGTTCGTAAGCTTGACAGAGGTGTGGGCTATATCTACACTCACGTAGCGTCATGAAGCAGGGATTCTGGTAAGGTACCGCCAGTAACAGATGAGTAGAAACGTGTGATAGTTGTAGTAGGGATTTAAGAAGAAGTGGCGACTCTCATGGAGCAGGTCGGCACGCAGATCAAGGCGGACATCGTTACCGATGCAACAGAACTGCGGTACGAGGTGGCAGGCAAGCGCTACGTCCTTGATCGGGATAACTATGGCCTGACAGCCAGCTGAAGACCGGGCAACGGACGTGGTGTAAAGTAGATGGACCGGTGAAGGGCGGGCGTTGAAGGGGGTAAACAACTCGAGGTAGACGAGTTCACTGGAATATAAATATCACAGCCGTTGGGGAAGGCGGAAAATGGCTCGCACACGTCTGGTGCGATAGCCTGTAGCAGCAAGGAAATAAGCGGCGTGATGTGAATGAAACGCAGCTGGAAAGGGCTTACAGGGAAGGCCGACCTCATGGCAATTGTGAATATAAAGAACAGTGTCAAAGGCGGACTCGTGGCGATAACGAACATGCCCGTGCGAGTTGCAGACTGCTGGCCAAGCGCGGACCACATCGCGCTGTGATGGTTCGTCGGGGGCGAAAGAGAGCGGTAAATGGTAGAGAGAAAGCTTGTGCCAGACGTTGAAGTGCTTGTGGGGGAGGATATAGTAGCGGCCGTGACCGTGGGCGTGGGGATTCAGGAAACGCCTAAGCGCCCGTTCGAATGATGTGGCGCCGTAATCGCTGACAAGTTCGGGCATAGTAGCCCGGGTCATGGGCCGGATCGCAATTGCGAATTTGGGAGATGGATGCTCAGCGTCGCTTGCATCCATCGTTGTTCCTCGCCACCTAGCCTCTTCGCCTGCCTCCTCGTCCTTGTCGTCTTCCTCGACATCCTCCCATGCCTCCTCGCTCTCCTCGGCCTCTTCCTCTGGGTGATATTTGCCGTCATCATCATCCACCCACACCGCGGTCTTGGTTGGTTCGGCGCGGTGCTCCAGTTCACCGTAGTACTCATTAAGGTGAGTGCGGTGTATTCAGAGTGCTTCGAGTTGCTGACAATACTTGATTATTTGCGGGATTGCCTCTCGTTTGTTCGATGCGGCCCATCCTTGCTTCACGTACATGATATGCAGGTACTCCAGGGCTTCGGTGTTGTACCTGTCGGGCGTCCCCAGCTCACAGATGGATTCTTCATAGTGCAACACCATGTGCCACTTTGGTATGCGGTCGAGCCTGCCAAGTCCCTCGTAGATACCCAAGCTGACAAGTCCATGTTTTAGGCGGTGCATTTCCTTGTGCGCTCCTCGCAGCTCCTCAAGCTCGGCGTCGGTAAGCCGAGCAGCATGGGCGATGTACGAAAAATCGAGTAGGGCGTGAATAAACACCGCGAGGTTGTCATTGATTGTGCGGTCCGCGGTGAGCATAGGTACAAACATCTTCATCATCTCTTTGGCCTCGTGGCCAGTCCACTGTTGCATGCCGCTAATGCCTTGTTTGAAGTGTCGTAGGCCTGTCGCGCGCGGCATCGCCGCAAATCGATTGTCCAAGGCGATTTTCCTGACCTTCCGCTGGGCCCATCGCATGGCGTGCCCCTTAAACAGGCCCTTGTGCAGTTGATGCGAAAGGTCGGGGGTAACGCAGGTCGCAAACTCCACGCCAGGTAAGTCGGCCCACCACGGCCACCACGGCTTGAGTCCCAATCAGTTTAGCGCCGATTTCCTCCTCGTCTCCAGGTGCCGGTCAAGGACCATCAAAGTACTGAGCCAGGTCCTCGCTGCCCCTTTTCGTTCATCTCCCCACCCGGTCTTCCACTTCAAGCACTTTGGGCACCCACTCCATACCATGCATGCCATATCACACTGCTCCGGCCAGTCCCTGACAAATGCCGCGAGCAGGGGGTAGACTCAGCGCAACGATCCATCCACACACCACATTTCAACACTGTTGCGTCCAGCTGTCTCAAGCAGGTCCATGATTTGACTTCATCGCACAATGGAGAAGTTCGCCCTTTAGCCGCGTCTGTGAGGCCTTGCTTGGTACATTCTTGAAGTCGTCAACTGGTAAGTACCTGATGATGATCGTGGCGTGTTTTGACGCCTGACGGCGATAAGTTTTGCTAATGTTTCCAATTGTCAGGTATACCAGGTATGCGGACTGGTTACCCGACAACTTGGTCATTGACATCTTGTCCGACACGATGATCAACAGTGCGATAGTACCATGTCGGTCGGGCAGGAACCACTACACTGCGGTGAGTACCATGCCTCTTTTGCGACCTGAGAAATGTACCTGACGCCGCCACCACCAGTTGGCGCTCCACATCTTGCCATACACACAGGATTTTTGGGCCGCAGAAGTCCGCTGTCGTTCGGGTGCATATCGCATCACGTCCTTGAACGCGGGGTTTCCGATGAGCTCTCGGACAGTGTCGACTACTGAACGGTAATACACTGTGTGGACTCGTTGGTGTGGCCCGCCCTCATCTATGATAATATCTTGTGCGTGCCAATCAGGACCATGCGGGAGGTTATCGAGATCGGTTAACATGTGCCAATCGTTTTTCCAGGACACTTTGGCTTTGCCCTTGCCCTTGCAGCGGCAGTGTTCGTAATCGTGACCTTGGTTCTGAAACTGGTACTTTGATAAGTACGTGTCTACATAAGTGTGGTGTAATTTTTTTTACTCATGAGTGAACTTGATAGATATCGTGTTCGGTCTTTGCTCAACACACCAGTAGTCATCAAGAGTTCGGCCGCCTCCATATTATGTGGGTTTGCAAAATTACCACACGAGTTGATATAGGCTTTGAGATCGACTGGGTGAGCATGGTCATCAGATATCGGTTCGCCTGCGGAACTAATCGGGAAGTGTTCTACGAAGGGTTGGTGACATGTACGACTGTTGTCGGTCCATCGGCAGGGATTGTTATATCGTGGTTCCACTCCGGCGGTGCCGCTCGACAAGTGCTGTGATGATGGATGGGGCTTGTTAGACAGGCCAGCGATCTTGTACTCGCGTTCGTGCTCAGCTTGCCGTTTTTCTTGCAACTCGTACAGGTGCCGCGACCGACGTCCATTCCGGTTTCAGCATGATATGGTGGTGCCTACTGCGTCTATCCTCGAGCGGGAAGTCGCAATAAGGGCACGCAAAGTTGGTAGTATCATAGTCGTCCCGTAGTTGGAACTGACTGTTGATCATCATCAAGGTCCGACGTGCCATGCACGCACGGAGCGAGACGCGAGGCATAATGTAGTATAGGAGGGGGGCCAAAGGTTTTTTTTTCTTTTCCCATATGTGTTTTTATCGTTTGCCTAACAACTCCACAACCCGCAAGCCATGTCCCGACTTAACGAAACAGCTGCGGTGCGTGATTGCCAATGAACAGCATATGCGCCATCACTCCGCATATTTTGGGGCCCTGGTCGCTCACCCTGCGGCATTCGCCGGGCATCCCATATATATCGACAATTTGTTCTTTGGGCGCTTCGTGCCATGCCGCTTCTCCCAAACAGGCTTGGGTTTTCTCATGTCCTTTGCAAAAATGGTGCGCAGTACGTCTGGAGTCCCGCTGTACATGATATTCATAATTAATAGTATTTCAGGTCCAGGTGGAGTGGCACCACTTCGTGCTTGCTCACTGCGTCATGCGGTGGACAGACTTGTTCATGCGCTCAACTCCACTCCGGCAGATCTTTGACGCCGACGTGTCTGCCAAGTTTGCTTGATTATAAGATGCACGGCGCATCCACTTTCGGCCCAAGTTTCTCGCATGACTCCCCCACCCAGCAAGAGCCAAATTTTCCCTTCGACCTCAAGTCCAACTCCCGTTCACGAAACGCAGCCACGATACGATAGTCCGACTGTAACTACTTGTGCAAGTGTATCATATTCTCTTCGTTACCGCTTTACTGACCCCTGATTCGCCTTATAGGGTACTCAACCTGGACATGCCAAGCTCGACACACCTCCACCAGACACTCAGCAACCTGAGCTCGAGCGCTCCAAGCACTCACGCAACTTGTCATCGTGTGGGCTCAATAGTGGTAAGCCACTTAAGTTCAACGTTCTTGTCCCTACTGACTGCCTTGGCAGTTATGTGGTTGGGCAAGCCCCTCGCCAGGCACTCGAAACTCCCTCCCTCCCAAGTCAACACCGCCCTGGCCAAGCTCGACGTTGGTCCCACACCCCGCTCCACCAGCTCCCAACAGCCAGCCAAGCAGCCAGCCAAGAGGAAGCGGGCTGCCCTCAAATACAACAGTGAGGGCTCCTCCGACAGCCAACACCCTCCCATCCAGCTTAGGCGGTCGCGTAAAAGAGGCGTGGGGGGTAGGTTTTTCTCCGAAAAAATATAGCACTGGAGCTGACCTTTTTTTATTAGAGCTCTCTCCCCCACCAAAGTGCCCTGGACAACAGTTGTCGGTGACACGAGCAAGTGGATCAAGCCAACGACCCACCAAGCTCGATGCTGAATCAGCCCGGGGCCTTGGCAAATTCCTCGGCCTCGACCCTGAGACTGCAACCACGAGTGCAATCAACGAGACGATTCGGTCCTTATCTGACCATCAAGTGCCACAAATGGATGCTTCGCAGCGATATACTCAGGTGAGCTTGTTGTCATGTTATTTCTCATCAGTAACTTACACAAACTTAGGCCCGAGGTGAGACCCCCACGCTGTTATCCCCATTAAACAAGAAGGGTGGGGGTTATCACTGTGATAAACTCCTGGCGCTAGGTACATCTGATTTTTAGCTATGTCTATGCTTGCCTTAGCTGACGTGTCATGTAGCTCACCCCCAACCCTCAAATAACAAGCGCCCACCAGCAAACACGGATGTGGACACTGGCTCGTTGAAGCTTACACGCTTTAATGACCAATCTGGTGACCAAGCCACCTCAGGCTCTGATGCTGCGCCACTTCCATCGTTCATGCAGCGTGAGCCCACGTCGACCTCATCCACTCAATGTGCCATGGTCAATGCCTTTGCGTCACAACGTGGACCGACTGGCGCCTCGCATGGAGTAGACCAGGCTCGTTTCGGGGCTGGGGCTACCCTGATTCCCAAGTCAAAAGCCCCTTTCATCCAGTTCGCTCCTTGCCACACTTCACCTCCTGTGCCCCATGCCGTTGTGCCCGAGCCTCGCGCACTGTCCTCATCTCCCGATGCCCCCATGCCTGAGCCTTGCACGCCGTCTCTGTCTCCTGATGCCCCCATGCCCAAGCCTCATACTGCTCCTCGCAAGCCTTGTGTACTTGTGGCTGGTACTCGATCCCCGACTCCCGAGAGGCCCCGTCTCAAGCCAGTGCCCGCTAAGGAGCAGCCCCGGTGAGACACTCGCCCACTTTTGCCACACCGGGACAACAATACCGCCACCGAGTCAGAGACGGAGTCGTAGCCAGTGCTGCAGCTGAAGCCCAAACCAAGCCATCACGCCCACCAAACCAAAACCAAAGCCAGCTGAGAAGAAGAGTGGCCTTCGTGGACTGTCGCTGGGGCCCCAGCCCATCGTCACGAACACACATCCATGCGTCGAGCAACCAGCCCAATGCTGCCAACACGCCATCACAGCGTCAAAAATATCCTCAACCGGCTTGGCGACATACTCAATGGTGGTGATAGTGATGGTGAGGACAATGACTCGGCCCTTGAATGGGCCGTCGAGCTACTTCAACAACGCCGACACCAACAGAGGGGGCCATCGTTGTCACATCACCAATCTGGTCACTCAGCTGCACAAGGTCAGCCTGGGCCATCAACTGCTCGTCATGCCCATCGCCTCAAGCCTCCCAATGGTTACGAACCAGTTCAAAAATCACGCAGGGCGCCTAGTCCCAACAGTCATTCAACAACCATGGGAGTGATAATGAATCGGTAAGTGTGAGCACGTAATTTGCTGTTATCACTTAACTTACTGTATCTAGCCTGTTGATCTCGACAAGTCGGGCCTCGGCAGATACCCAGGCACACATGGCAAGGTGGCCTCGCGTGCCATCCCAGGTTTGCTCGCGACTGCCACACGGAAGGGGGTATTTCAGGATCAAGATATTTACCTCAAATGGGGGCAAAATGAGTATATTTGGGCATGGAAGAAATATTATCCTCACATCTGGTATAAGCCTCCCCCACTTGATCTCCTTCGCACGGTGAGTGCAGTGGTTTACCACAGTCGGGTTGCACTAACATCTCAATAGATTGTACTTAGGATATCTGGGCTCTGGAGTGATGTCAAGAAGACAATCCGCGCTCTGGTGGTGTACTTGCTCAAGTTCCACAACCTAGGCTCCAACAAGACATGCTTGGAGGCTAACCGCCAAGGGTGCAGGCAGCTGCTTCCAAATACATTTCATTGTTGGGTAAGTTGTGTTTATATCCATCAGCCTTGCTGACATCGTTTTCTAGAACCTGAAGACTGACAAAGACCATTATGAGCACCCTGTATTCATCCGGGCGATTTGCAAGGCCTTTTTTTTCGAACCAAGACACATTCGTCATCAGAAATCATAAGTATTTTGAGTTTATGCCCCTCCCGGCCGTCGCGTTTGTCCTCACCATGGTATGCCTTTGCTATTTACATGTTCTATTACTAATTCGCTCTCTTAGATGCAGGATTGTATCCAGGAGTGGGAGACAGGGCGATTTCAGGCCCGAGAGAATAATTTCCGCCTGCAGCAAGATATGTTTGATGCACACCTACATGGGCTTAATGAGTACGGGCGCAAAGCCCAGTCAAGACTCTCACGTTTCAATCTGACTGGTTTAAAGCAGGAATGTAAGTTGATTTTTGATCTGGTTGCTAGGTAATGATTAACACCTACTTAGGACACATGCTGGTGTCTGGCTGGATGAAGACCCAGCAGATGAGGAGTTTTGCCAGTCGGTCACCCGGGCTTGTGATGTCCGGCCTGACACTGACACTGAGCCTGAGTATGACTTGGATGGACGTTTGACTGCTCGGTCCAAGGGTAAGGGCAAGGCCCAGCCTCTGGTTGATGGATCAGATTACTAAGGTAACCCTGATTGTTGTTCGTCTTGTATTGTCTATGTTACTTTGAATCTTAAGCATTGTTTCTAAATGTTTCCCAATGGCTCTGCCCTTGGGTTTGGCCATTGATGGATAAGTTTCCTGATAAGGACCATTAATAAGCTTCTTAATAGGGACCTTGATCACTATGATCTTTACCTGATATGGCCTTAAAATTTAAGCCAATTTATCGAATTTAGCTAAATCTCATAAATTCATCCAAGTTCACTAAATTTAATAAATTCGATAAATTCAGCTAAATTCACTAGATTCATTGGTTTACTAAATTCAATGAATTGGCCATGAATTCATATAAATTTAACCCCCCCCCCAGTTAAGTTTAGCACAATTTACGTGAATGAAAGGGGGGGGTCAGTGAATCCTGTAAAGTCTTAAATCAAGTAAAATTTAGGTGATTTCTCCTGAATGAAAATTCACCCTTTTTCCTGACGTGATGTTCCAGATTGCAAACGGGAACCGGCCTCCATTCCATATGGACACAACACCCGATCTGAAAATGTTGTTTGATGGTGTAAACCAATGCGTCGAATTTCTAATGACCCAGTTGACTGAGTCTGCCAAGTGCCTGAATGAGCTCTGCAAGCACAGTATCCAAGAACCAGGATTGCCTGAACATATTGTGGATGCGGTGCATGCGGAGCAGTTCAAGCCAGAGCCACCCAAAGTAGGTGATCATGTCCAATATGCGCCATATACTAATACATTGACTACTAGAGCAATGATACATTGGTTTGTCAGCCGAAGGTCCTGCCCTTAAACCCACTGGCAAGCGAACTGGTACTCAAGCAAAAAGGCAGCTGGAGGTACTTCTTCGTGAGTAACATGGAGACCATGTGTCCGTTCCAGGACTGACAGGCGCGCAGCTGCACTGCAGTTCTTGTGTTGCAAGTTCGCTCTGCTCCTCCCAACTTTTCTCATGGCTTGCCCGCTTCACCTCCAGCTGTAGGCCATGTAGGCTCTTTCGCTTCCCTGTGTCTGACCCGGTGTACGCGCCATTCACGGCTGTGCCTTTATGACTCACAGGTACACACGTCTGGTGCTGACACTGCGCCCGCAGTTACCACTGTATGACTTGCCCTGTAGTCCTTAGTATATATACAGTGGTGCGCAAGCCTGGATTCCCCAGCTTGCTACACCTTGTCTCGCTCACTTACTTCAAGAGCTCCCTAGCAGGACTCATCAGTCTGGCCGTCATAGTCGACCACTTCGTCCTTATACTACAACACACCCCTTCGAACACCCTCAGCTTACTCGGCCTTAGTATTCATGCAGTCTTAACCTCTTCAGCCTCACGTCGGTTAGCCACAAGACCACACTTCGTTTCGCCACCTCCACCTTCGCAACTTTGTCACTTCGTCACATCTCGCTAGGTTGTGACATTGTGTAGCAAGCTTCTACACATGAACCTGGAGCTAACACTGTGGTCATCTTATCACCCAAGGAAATCACCATCAACATGTCACAACAAGGATCCCGCCCAGGATCAGCCCATAGCCACCAGACACAATACCAGACTCGATTACAGTCCACCCTGGGAGGGGACTTTTCCAGAACCAGGGGATCAACCCCAACCACACCCACAGAACAAGACATCACTGATGGGGAACAACGTACCCAGTCAAGGAACTCCCAACGATCAATGCCAGGAGGACTACCAGAAGAAGAAGAGGAACCTACTGTCATCGTCGAGACTGTCCCCCGTCGGAGCCAGAAGAGGCAGCAGAACCCCCGATGGTAGAAGTATTCCCCCGACCGTGTGTCAGGCCCGAACAGGAAAGTGCAGTGGGTGCGGGATCAGTCCTCATCGAACCCGAACCTAGCGACGAAGAACCTGAGTACTGCTACCATCCCCTGGTGGGACGAATTCCCATTGATTGTTCAAGAAGAGGAACTCCAAGGGCTACGCCACAAAGAGCCTCCCAACCCCTTCCTAGACAACAGGAAAATGAGCGCAAGCCAATTCCACCACAGCCTCAACCGGCCCCACATCTTCCCACCGACCCTGAGCCCAACCTTCCGGAACCAGTGGCAGTTGCCCCACCCCAGTACCAGCCACCAGAACAACCCCTTGCACAGCCCCAAGTAGATGAACCCCCATTCGATCCACAAGCAGACCCTGGTTTCCAGAATATCGTCCTAGCCCTACGAGCAGCAATGCAACCCCTTCTACTGGAAATAGCCCAGCAAGTCCAGGAGGAAATCGACATAGAAGAAGTAGAAGACGGAGTAGAATGTGTCCGAAGGCGTCTCAAAGACTTTGCGGAAGGAGCCATGAACCTAAACAGAAGAATAATGGAAATCAAACAGAACCTCGTCAGGGTGGTGAACAACAGCTACGAAGCCCATCAGGAAGCACAAAGGGCCAAAACAGCAATAACCCAAACACCAACCTGGGTTGAAGACCTCTTGAGAGGAAACAACGAAATGCTCAAAGCTATAAAGGATCTACGAGAAGAAAGCAACACCGCCATAGCTATACTCCAGGCCCTTGATGACCGAGTAACTACCCTCGATGAAAAAATAGACCAAATCTCGACAAAAGCATCCTTGGCTGAAGCCCCCCAATCCACACGTCGAGATATCCCACCACCTCGTAGATCACCATCACCTCCCGGATCACCAGACTGTCGATCCCGTTCTCGTACCCCACGCCGAAGAAATTATAGGTCCAGGTCCCCAGAACCAGAGCAAGTACCAAAAGGAGCGAAGGCCAAAAAGCCAGAAGCCTTCGAAGGGAAAAAGAAGGACGCAGAAGCAGAACTATTCCTAATGAGGATGGAAGTCTACTTCAGGGACTACCCAAACGCCTTCAGCGACGAAAAGAAGATTTCTACCACCCTCGTCAACATGAAGGAAGGACCGGCCTCACAATGGGCAAAACCCTTACTCCGCAAACTCTTGGACAACACCAAACACGAAGCCTTACATTCCTGGGATAATTTCAAACAGGCTTTCTTACTCACCTTTGGGGACCCAATCAAAAAGGACCGTGCAGTCAAAAATATCCAGAAACTCACCCAAACCCGATCAGTCACAGAATACGCATCCCAATTCTGGACCTACATGGAAGACTTAGACTGGGACGACAAAGCACTCATCGACTGATTCAAGGCAGGCCTCAAGGACAACGTCAAACGAGAGCTACTTCGCATGACAGTACTTCAGGATGTCTCATGACTTACGCTTGAAGAATGGATCGAGTACGCCACCAAAACAGACGACATTCTCTACGCCACCCGATCCACTAAAGAAACAGTCAAGGGGAAAGTAGGGGGAACCCCTGAAAAGAAATCCTCAGGAACCACCCTGAAAAGGGTCTCACAGACCACCATCGATAGGTGTAAAAAGGAAGGACGATGTCTCAAATGCAGTCGCAAAAGTCACATGATCAAAGAATGCTGATCAAAATGGAGCAAAGAGGACCAAGGGGACAAAGAACCCCTCAAAGGGAAGGAGGCCGAAATAAAAGAAATAAAGGACGACAACTCAACCTCCTCAGAGTCAGAAAACTAGGATGGCCTACTGAACCTGTGTCTGTAGGCAGGAAAACCCAAGATTGTGATTGTAAACATGTCTATTACCTCAAGAAATCTAATAACAACCCCAACTGTTACATCACGATCGAAGGAATCACGGCACCCACCTTAACACTCATTGATTCTGGATCCTCACAAAACTTCTTGGACATTACCTACACTTGGAAGAACCACATCCCCCTCACCGAACTTTCACACCCTCGTACCGTTATCACCATTGATGGTAACAAAACAGCACAGAAAATCTGTTTCCGTACTACTCTCAGTTTCACCTTGGAAGGAAAAAGCTTTAGGGAACGCTTCTACATCATGCCCCTAGGGGACACCCCTGCCATCCTAGGGCAAGAATGGTTAACCGAGCACGACCCTAACATCTCTTGGAGAACAATGGAAATCAAGTTCCAAGACGAAAAAGGAAGAGTGGCCAGGGAAGCTGCGGACAACACCCCTATTCCACCTGAATACCAGGACTTCGCTGACGTCTTTGATGCAGACAAGTTCAAAGAACTACCCCCACACCGACCTCACGACTGTACCATCCCATTTAAAGAAGGAGCGGAACTACCCAAGCCGGCTAGACCCTATCCCATGTCCCCAGACCAAGCTAAACAACTCCGAGAATTCCTAGAACAAGAACTTAGGGACGGAAAAATATGCCCAAGTAAATCAAGCATAGCAGCCCCTTGTTTCTATGTCAAAAAACAGGATGGCTCCCTGCGGCTTGTTATGGACTATCAGAAGATCAACAACATTACAATCAGCAACCAATTCCCCATTCCTCTCCCCGAAGACCTCATCGAGCAGCTCCGCAAAGCCAAGGTCTTCACCAAATTAGACCTGAGGTGGGGATACAACAACGTCTGCATTAAAAAGGGGGACGAGTGGAAAACGGCCTTCTGGACGAAGGACAGATTATTCGAGTATGTGGTCATGCCTTTCGGCCTAAAAAACGCCCCAAGCATCTTCCAACGCTTCATGAATGACCTTCTGGCCGACTTTCGATGTGTCTTCGTCATTGTGTACCTAGACAACATCCTGATCTTCTCCCAAAACAACGAAGAACACACCCGACATGTCCGACTTGTCCTAGAACAACTTAGGCAAAACCACCTTTTTGTTCGACCCAAGAAGTGCCGTTTCAGGGTCACCACCGTAGACTACGTCAGGCTCATGGTCACCCCGGAGGGAATCTCGATGGAACAGGGAAAGGTTAAAGACATCCTCGAATGGCCAGAACCCAAAACGGTCAAACAGGTTCAGGCATTTCTGGGGTTCTGCAATTTCTACCGAAGGTTCATCCCAGACTTCAGCACAATTGCTAGGCCCCTTCACGACCTAACCCAGAAAGGGAAGGCATGGAAATGGGAGGAAAGGGAACAGGAGGCTTTCCAACAAATCAAAGAAGCGATCTCCAAAGAACCCGTACTCACTCACCCTGACCCGAACCAACCCTATATCCTAGAGACTGATGCCTCGGGGGTAGCCATGGGCGCCATCCTCAGTCAACAAAAGGAAGACGGGAAACTACATCCCCTTGCCTTCATGTCCAAAAGCTTCAACCCAGCCCAGCGGAATTACGACACTTACAACAAAGAACTTCTTGCGATCGTCGCAGCATTGAAACACTGGTGACTATATCTCAAAGATACCAGGAAGGCCATCACGATCTACACCGATCATCGCAACCTCCAATACTGGAAAGAGGCACAACCCATGGACCGAAAACACGCATGATGGTACTTAGAATTGGCATCCTTCAACTTCATCATCATCTACTGACCTGGGAAGCAGTCACAAAAACCAGACACCCTATCACGAAGATCGGATCACAAAGACCTACCAAATCTGGAACAGGTTATGATCAAGGAAGAACTCTTCCAGGGATTCAAGGTGGACATTGGCAGGGACGACCTTTTAACCAAGATCCAAGAAGGACAGGCTGAAGACAAAGAACTGGAGCCAGTAATAACAAATGCCTGACAAAAAGACAAGCTCCCACCCAGTATACAGAAACAGTTCTGAAGATACGAATGGAGGGAGGGATTTCTCCTATATGATGACACCATAGTGGTGCCAAAGGACCCCGAAATCAAGAAAAAACTACTCTGGGAATGCCATGACGCCCCCATTGTGGGCCACCAGGGTCAAGAACAAACGCTTGAACTGGTCAAAAGACGTTTCTACTGGCCCGGAATGACACAAGAGGTCCATGCCTATGTAGACAACTGTTGGACCTGTATCGAAGCCAAACAAACCAACCCCACCAAAGAACATCGAGCTCCCCAAAAGACCCTGGCAACACATAAATTACGACTTCATCATAAAATTACCCCCCTTGCAAGGTTTCGATAGCATCCTAGTAGTGGTAGACTGTTTTTCGAAACAGGCACATTTCATACCCTGTAACGAATCCATCGGGGCCAAGGAGGTAGCAGACATATTTGTCAAAGAAGTCTTCAAGCACCGTGGGGTACCGGAGGTCACTATCTCCGACAGAGGACCATCCTTCAACAGTCATTTCCTGAAGGCCCTATACAAACGCCTACAGATCGAACCCCACCTCTCTACGGCCTACCACCCCCAAACCAATGGATTGGCGGAACGAACAAACCAGTGGCTAGAAAATTACCTCTGGAGCTTCTGCAATTTCGAGCAGGATGACTGGGTCAAATGGTTGCCAATAGCAGAGTTCTGTCATAACAACCATGTCAATGCTTCCACTGGACAAACGGCTTTCGAAACCCTCTATCGACAGGACCCCACCTGGGACATCAGTCACCATCAAAGTAATAACCCCAGGGCCAACAATATCACAAACCACATGAAGGAGGTGTGGGATGAGGCAAAAGCTAGGATGGAGCTACGGACAAAGGAACACCCCGAGCCACCTAGCCTAGAAAAAGGGGACCAGGTCTGGCTTAACACCAAGAACATTCGAACAAAGAGGCCCTCAAAGAAGCTTGACCGGAAAAATACAGGACCGTTTCGGGTCATCAAGAAGATCTCCTCCCACGCCTACGAACTAGAGCTTCCAAAGTCCATGCGCATCCACAACGTCTTCCATATCGACCTTCTCATGCCTTACAAAAAGGACCCTTTCCACCAGGCACAGCCCCGTCCTCCGCCGATAGTAACGGAAGACGGGGAGGAAGAATACTGCTTGGAGGAAATCATGGACTGGCAACAAACAAAGGAGGGATTATGGTACGAGATCAAGTGGGACAGCTATGACTCGAGTGAAAGCATGTGGGAATGGGCCGAGAAATTCAGGGACTTAGGGGAAGTCATGCACTGCTTCCTCAAGAAACACCCATCGGCACCCGTGCCAGACAGGTACAAAAGGGAGAAGGGGAAGGCCAACAACGACAACACCCCAGCTACCTCTCGCTCACAATGGCCCCCACCAAGTCTGCCCTCGCCTCCAAGCACCTCAACAAAGGAGGACAGAGCAACCTCTCAGCTGGGAGGATCGCTGAGGCCAAACAGTTCGAGGCCGCCACCCGACTCGAACAATGGGGACCTCGGGTGGTTGACGTGGTCCCAAGGGGATCCATCCTCGAGGTCCGAGAAGCAATGGACACTGCCCCCTGGGGGGTGGGAACATACATCCGGGACCTGCCGTCCGTCACCAACTACCACGAGGTGCAGTGGTATGCCAACAAGCTCGACCCCGAGGCCAACCTCGAGTACATCCCCTGCCACGAACGGTGGGGGTGCTACTGGGAGGGCAACACCCTCCACAACCCAAGGCGAGGACCCCTCCAGTGGGTGGGAGATGGGCCATGACCCGACAACTCATGGCAGATGCAGGAGACCAAACTGTATCTTGCCCAGGGATGCATCGGTGACTCCGTCTACGGGGTCGTCATGAAATCGAAGGGGCAGTTCCCCTTGATCGAGTGGAAGGCCGATGGGACCTGGTGGGTATGAGCTGACCACGCCAAGAAGTGGGTCGAGGACACGGTCGCCAAGTGGAAAATGCTCGTGCCCGAGCAATACCACAAGGAGGTCGACGAGATCCCCACTGGACGAATCTGGGCCCTTGCAACCAAGGGCAAGATGTCCAGGGACCGCCTCATGGAGTGGTTCGACCAGCATGCCTGGGACGGACATGACGAGGAGGAAGGCGAGTGGGTCCTGTAAAGGCATGGACAAGAGTTTGGGCTCCTAGTGTAGAGGTAACCAGTCGTTGCTACCATGCGCCCCGGTTAAGGTAGCCTCCCAAAAGGGGAGATGTACTTAGAATATGTTTTGTTTTCTCTTTTCTTTCTTTGGATGTTGTGCTCGTCTCCTCCTTTGAGACGATGACTTTTGGGGGGGGAATGTTGTGAGTTCGCTCTGCTCCTCCCAACTTTTCTTATGGCTTGCCCGCTTCGCCTCTGGCCGTGGGCTGCGTAGGCTCTTTCGCTTCCCTGTGTCAGACCTGGTGTATGCACCATTCACGGCTGTGCCTTTGTATGACTCATGGGTACGCGCGTCTGGTGCCGACGCTGCACCCGCAGTTACCACTGTATGACTTGCCCTGTAGTCCTTAGTATATATACAGTGGTGCGCAAGCCTGGATTCCCCAGCTTGCTACACCTTGTCTCGCTCACTTACTTCAAGAGCTCCCTAGCGGGACTCATCAGTCTGGCCGTCATAGTCGACCACTTCGTCCTTATACTACAATGCACCCCTTCGAACGCCCTCAGCTTACTCGGCCTTAGTATTCACGTAGTCTTAACCTCTTCAGCCTCACATCAGTTAGCCACGAGACCACACTTCGTTTCGCCACCTCCACCTTCACAACTTCGTCACTTCGTCACGTCTCGCTAGGTTGTGACACAAATCTTGCATGTTGGGGTCACCACGGTAGTTGGTTTTGTTGTCAAGCTTCTCCAGAACCTGATAGAGCCACTCCACGCGATCCTCTTCAGTGTGAAGGTCATCAATGGAACGGTCTGAGGGGACCTGAGAGGACTGCAACGTTCATGGTAGGCATTAAAGTACGCACCCATGAGGGTTTTACTGCCACTTGTCTTACGACATTTGGCCGCCGGAGACAGGGGGTCTGGCTGGGTTGCGTTGCCACAAGCTTTCGCAGCCGCCTTCTGGTTCTTAATTTGCTCAGTGGTGTGTGAATTCGGATGGGGGGGGCAGGGCGGGTATTCCAATGCTCTGTGAGAACAGCGTTAAGTTGTCCCCACCACCTGGTAGAATATCTTAGCTTGCACTTGCATCAACAAAATGGAAAAAAATTGGGTACTCACCATACTCCTTGAATCGTTTAGTTGCACATCGGACACGCGAGGGATGAGGAGGTGAATCAACGGTGGCGGACATAGTCACAATAAGGTCTGATAACACGAGAATCAAGGATGAGCACGATAAGTTGGTAGGGGTTGGATCGTTAGGGGGACATCAGCAGATATTTAGCTAGTGGTCAGTCAGGGGGGTCGGGAGCAGTCGGGCGTGGCCAGGTTTCAGGAAGGCTGGGTAGTTGCTGCTAGTTGTGACACCACCAGAAACGATGATGGAAAAAATGAGCCATTGTAGGATATATGTGGGAGAAGTCGACAACGAGGTGGCCCAAAGATGATGGATAAGGTACTAGCAGGCGAGGGAGTCGAGGCCACACACAGAGATTATGCCAAAATTAGTCAAAGTTGCCAGGCGCCGAACTCCATGCGCGTGCACAATCAATGGCATTGATCGCTGTGAAATGTTTTCCGGTGTCAACATGAGGCGGTGTTGTTCAAGAGCGGGCTGAACTAGAATGATGCCAACAGCGCAACTTACCAGTATTCAGCCTTGTGCACTTGCCCACTCGAGTTCCTCTCACCTCGCTACTCCCTCATCTTCAGTTGCTAGCTGCCTCCTCTCCCAAACCTCGTGTGATTTGACTTGTGCGGGATGCCGAAGGCCGAGTCATCGCTCTACTGTCATTACTGTAGGAAACCCTGCAAGACGATAGCAGGGTTAGAGCGACACATCGTCAGGAAACCCGCATGTGCCACTGCACGAGCGAAAGAACTTAATGAATGTGTGAAAAGACACCTTACCTCCATGCAACCTCGTGCTGCTCCTGATCATGCATCCCACATGGCCTCGATCCCTATGGCACCCTCTAATGCTGAGGACAGAGTGGTGCCGGAGAGTCAGTCGGGCGAGCAATCAGAGAACGATGGAGGCACACCTCGTCGCACACCTAGGGTGAGTGTAGAAGACGTTGAGGATGAGGACGCGCCAGCCAGACCTGTAAGTATATTCAACAGCAGATGCACACGCGGCTAACGGTAGGTATTCAGATCCTCAGAGCGAGCTCACCTCGTCGCCTGCCTAGTGTTACCATTGAAGAAGTCCCAGATCAGGACCTGCCACACCCTCCTGCTTGTTTGTTCAGCTGGTTATTCAACATGAGAACTACCTTGCTGACTTACCTTTGTGACAGTGTTGGGGACCCCACCCATTCGCCAAGCCCACTCGCCCTTCTCTGTTCCCTCAACCTCACCCCGATCCAACGGCCGGTGAGCTGCTGCAGGTTTACCCTGCAGATAGGCGAGTACCTCTGCTATACACATCAAAGTTAGCAGATCCGGATGTGTTTAAGGAGGCGTACTGGCTTGACAACATCCCGATCTCGCAGGGGGCCAAAGAAGAATATTTTAAGCTGCCTCGGGTGTGTAACTTGATATTCGAACTACTCAGGTACCTAACGGTGTCATGTAGAACCTGGATTGGCATTGGAAAAACGTTAGCGAGCTTGACAAGGAGATACTTCGTTTACCACGCAGGCCTCGATGGTTCTGAGAAACGAAGATTGTCAAGGGGGACCAAGGGGTCGAGGTTTTGGACCTGTGGAAGCGGGATATTCACGATATGGTTCAGTGGTCGCTGAGCAATTGACGATTCGTGCGGCACACGCGATATGCCCCCAAGCAACAATATGACTCTCCAACGATGGAAAACCAGGTCTACGGCGAAGCTTGGTCAGCAGCCTGGTGGTGGCGTATGCAAGTGAGTGAGCATTCTGCGCATTAGGTTAAAATTGTACTTACGTTAACAGAATATCCTGGGCCCCTATGTGACTATCACACCAATTATCATCTCTACCCACAAAACAAAAATGACGGTCTTCAGTGGAAACCAAAAGGCTTGGCCAGTCTATATGTCACTAGCGAATATCAGTAGTGAAATTCGTCGACGGCCGAGCGAACGCGCAACCTTGTTGATCAGATTCATACCTGTCAGCAGCCTCACCAACATATCCAATGAGGAGGAGAGGAGCGTGTGTGGATGGCAGCTTTTCCATTCGTGCATGGAATCAATCCTCGAGCCACTCAAGCAGGTGTCGCGAACTGGTATGGAGGTGTTGTGTGCTGACGGAGGTGTGCGCTGTGTGTACCCGATCCTGGTGTTGTACATTGCCAATTATCCAGAGCAGGCAACGATTGCGTGCATCCAAGATAGTCGGTGTCCTATCTGCTGGGTGCCTTCAGAGGAGCATGGCAATTTTTCGAAACAGTGCCCAATCCAAGATCGACGCTGGACTCTGGACGCGTTAGACGATGTCACGACTTATGAATAAGTGTGACGGATAACTAGAATTATCCTATGATTTACCGTATTTTATCTGAGGCAAAACAAAGCACTTAGTCGATCAGGTGACTTAAGCGCCCAGCTTTGTCAGCAGGTCGCCCCCAGAGCTTTACAGCCTTGTAACTGGGGCGAGGGGCGAGTGACTAAGCAAGTCACATGATCTCCGATAAGCGCCCGGCTTAGTCAGCAGCTCGCCCTCACAACTTTACAGCCTTGTAACTGGGGGCGAGGGGCGAGTGACTAAGCACTGACCAAGCATGTCACATGACCCTAGGATAAAGAGCGGCTCCTATAAGATTTGGAGCCGCAAAAACACCAAGGGGCGAGTTACCTAATACTTAACTATATGTATAAGGTACCTCATAGACACTATTCGTAGTTGTTCGTTACAGGTCACGTGACCGAACAACGAACGACAAGATCACCTGACAGGCATTAGACGCCGAGGTCAGGTGACTACCAATTGACCAATCATTGAGCAGCAACGAATGCTGCGGACTGCGGATGTAATGACTCAGGGTATCTACATGTATATAAGAACGAGGAAAGCCAACTGGGGCCCCCAGTTTGCTTTATCTTGTCCACCACCACAGTGTACCACGTAGCCACTAGAATACATTCACAGAACGTCACCGACGACGACTAGACACACCAGACCGATAGAGAGCCACCGCTTAAGAGACAACCACTAGAACAGAAAGAGTACATCGCGACAGACGACCATTGGAATGGATACTCACGTACCATTAACGTACTTGGCATCCGTCCTGTCCGCCCCTTCTGGAGGGATCTGCTGCATGTCAGCATCGCCAGCTGCTTCACGCCAGATGTGCTCCATCAGTTGAGCAAGGGCATGCTCGGGGACCACCTTGTTAAGTGGTGTACGACATTACTTGGAGCGAACGAAATGAACCGCCATACGAAAGGGATGCCCAGGTTTCAAAGGCTATGGCACTTCACGCAAGGGATAACAGTTATTAGCCAATGGACTGGCAAGGAGGCTAAGGCGCTGGCAAGTACCTTGTTGCCTATCGTCGCTGGGCACGAGGATCCTAAAGTTGTACGTGCCGTTCGATTGATTGTGGACTTCGCGTATTGTGCGCATCTACCAGAACTCTCTGAGCGTGATCTCCAAAAGATGGAGGAGGATCTCCTAACATTCGACCGGTCCAAAGACGCCTTTGTCGTTCCAGGCGTTCGTGGCCTGTTAAACCACCAAGATCATGTCAACAAGATTCCAAAAATCCATATGCTTACCCACTACCCGTTCCTCATTCGCGAATTTGGGGCCCCCATAGGGTATTCGACAGAGATCACTGAACCCCTGCATATCGCCTGCGTCAAAGAGCCTTGGCAAGCTACAAACCACAACAACCCAATACCACAGATGATCTATTACTTACAGAAGAAGGAGGCCTGGTGCCTCCTGCGGTTGTATCTCCATGACACTGGGCTATTAATCGACACAAGGTTTCAAGACCTGAGCGACGGTGACAAAGATGAGGATGAAGGACCAGAAGAGATGGTCGAGGGCAAAGGTAACAGTGTTGATGGTGATGAGGGAACGTGGCTGCCAGCTCCTTCGATCACCATCGCTAAGCGCCCAGCGCTCGGACGACAACACGGCACATACCTTGTCAACGCGCACAAGGTGACTGACCTTGTTCCCACCACTATCGAATTTCTCCACCTTATCTCCCCCCGAACGAGGATTGCATTCTTCGAAGACTTGTATTTCAGAGTCTGCTTGTGATGCAAGCTGCATCACAAGCGGCTTCCATTTTATCTGGCTCTCACTCCCCAAACTGATTCTGTGCACACATTTCCACCAACCACCAACGAGGAGGGTCACCTAATTCGCCAAGGATTTTTTGACGTTGTGCTGTTTTCCCCCATTGCCAACAACAACGGTGCTGACAACAACAATGGTCTCCATTGTAAGTCCTGCATTTCCATGCTCTCTATCCTCTTCCCAATCCTCCATCCCCGTCCCCCTCTATCGAGACTCTAGCTTTGCAAACTGATTCCGTTCACAGTGTTGGCACGCCCGCCTCCACAACGTCCGGCTTGCGCTCGCTGACTAATTCGGCAAACATTGTGCGTTCACCCTTCCCATCAATCATTGGTCTGTTGTCAGTCACACCGTCGCCCCACGCGCTCCCTATCCATGATACAAGCAATCAAGTATACACGCCAAGTATGACCCACTCTCCACCTGGACAGCTTGCGGGCAGTGGTGAGGACATGCACAATGGCACCAAAGAGAGTGAGCTAGAACAGAGTGCCAACAACATGTATGTAATTTCGCCGTACCTTGCTTTCACATTTGCTAACTTGTCGAATAGCCCTGCTAGAATCGAGATGCGCCGTCAACAGACTGTCCAGTCAGAGTGCCGCTGCCGCAACGACATGCGCGAGTGCTTTGCTCATCTCAAGGGTGTCCTCCCCATCTCCACAGAAAAATGTTCTAAGATTAACTTACTCGAGCGAGGTAGGTCTGGTCCATGTTACATGCCAGCTCACACTTCCCATCCCAGATCGTTGAGCTGACGATTTTTTGTTTACCTAGCAACAAATTACATTCGCACTCTTGAGATTGCATTGAAACCAGTGCAGGACAAGATTGTCATGTATGAGCTGGAGCTTGCGCGCCTGCGAAATGTGAGCACACCCTCTCGGTTGCCATCTATCTAGTTGTCATCGTGTTATCACCCATTTTTTATTACTCTATACAGCCTTCATTCTTCCCCTCTGAATGTATATACCTTGCCTTGTACGTTCAATATATATTTCATAATCGCATTTTTTTTTTCAGATTTGTGCGCATACGCTGAATATCCAAGGGATATATGCGCCCAATATTTACAGGTACGATCTGCCTTGAGTGCGTTTGGTACGGTGTTCTGTACCTAACACGGGCAGCGGCCCGGCGGCTCAGCACCTCGGCTTACAATAACCATGTGATGTGGCCAAGCTACGTCCCAACCCCCATCCTTTGCGCTTGCCCCGTTCGAACCCCCCAACGCGATGTAGTGTGCGCTGGCAGGTGCATCCCCGGCATGGGCACCAGTGCCCACTCCCCTCACTCACTCGCTGGCCCGTTCATTTGCCACGATGTTGCGGTCCCACTTGCATGGCTCACTTGCCGCCTCACCCGCTCTCAACCTCAGCCTGCCACATCTCATGCCTGCTCTTGCTGTTACACCCCGCAGTCCTGTTGACCGCCCCCCTCGGCCTTGTCCAAACTCGCTCACCCGCGTTCACACTCATACGACTGGGCGAGGCACTCTGCCTACCTGATTGACAGCCTGACGATCCTGGCCAAACCGCCCGCATTCACGACCCCACCCCCCACAATCCCCCACACCCGCCGGCACTCCTGCAACTGAGCGAGATGCCCCCCTTGCCCTGTTTGCAATAGACCCACCCTTCCATCTGGGTTCACAGCCACTTCCTGGCATAGGCTGGTGAGTGGTTTAGTGTTATGTCCTTGTAACTTGTTGAATATGTATCAAAAAAAAAAAAACCACAGCCCAGTGAGCCCATGTAATCCCTCGTCCTAACCTCACTCACCGTCCAACACGTCCGAGGTAAGTCCCTACCCATCCAACCACAACCCCGCCACTCACCGTTCCTCTGACCTGCATTTTCGTCGACCCTTGTGTTATTACATCCAGGCTACGCTCGTCCACCCATTCCCACCTACCTGTGCCCCCCCGGTCACCCTCAGCCCAGGGACTCGCACTCGCCCATGCACGTCCTGGTGCTCGCCTGCCTGAGTCTGCATGTTCCCCACTACGCATGTGTTTACGGTCGCCCGCCCACCCGCGACTGGCCTCTCGCATTCCTCGGCCTACTCAGCCGCACACATGCCTTGTCACCCTCCCGTGCACTGCCTCATGCGCACACCCATGCTCGCCAACCCGCCTCCGCGCTCCTGCGCTGGGCCTGCTCATCGCCCTGGCGCTCACTTGCCACGCTCGCTCCCCACGCCGACATGCCTGCCTCGTTTGCCCTCCACCCGCGCTCATTCACCCACCCCTCCACCCCATTTACCAGCCTGGCCCCTCGCATGCACACCCTCTCGTTTGCTGCGTCGCACTCTGGCCGTGGCGGTCGCGCTTCCCTGGCGTGTGCACGCTGGCTCACTCACTGCCTTTGCGCTCACGCCCTCTGCGTGCTTGTGCTCACCAGTGCACTCCTGCTCCCCACTCCCCCGGGTGTCCAATCTGAGTGCACGCGCCCCTTCTCTGCCACGCACGCCTGTTGCCAGCCTGCTGGGCACATCTCGCTCGTCCCTGCTTGTGCGTCTTATGCACACCCTGCTGCAGGATTGTGCCCTCCTGCTCTCTCAAGCTTGCACACTGTGTCTCGCTCGCCCCACTGCTCACCGCTCAATTGTCCGCGCCCGCATGGTTCACTCGTTCACCCAGCCTCCCTTGGCACACACGTCCTCACTCGTCCTTGCGCTCGCCTGCGGCGTTACACTCTCCGGGCTCACCTATCCTCGCCTACACACACCCCGCCACCCGCTTGCCGGTCTGCACCCATCAGCAAAAACCGTTTTTTTCTGTAGCACATTGTACTGATTCTATGGTACTGTAGCACTATGTACTGCTGCTGGATGTATGTACCTCAACATACTCTGTGCTGGAGTATGCAGAGACTGCGCTAGTATGAAGTAGTACCAGATTTGCTTGTTCATATGGTAGTGTACAGAGCAGATGCTCAGGTACGTATAATGGATCCCTGTACATACACTCCTGTGCACTTGCCTCCCTTCAACACTGGCTCCTGGATCCTTGGGGAGCTGAAATGGAGCTAGAACCCCTTGGGGTACAAACAAAACAGTACAAATGCTATGTACATACATATTTGCCCAAAAGACTCGTGTCTGGAAATGTATTTTGCTAATTTCTCTCCCAATTTTGATACAAACTAACTTCTGATTGCAGTTTCAGATGTTTTGGAGTGTCCTGCATCTTTTCTATTTTTGGCAAAATTTCAAATTTTCCATATATTGTAATGTTATTTAGGGCCGGCCCACTGCACTTGCACCACAGGACTTCAATGTTATGCGGAGTGCCAGTGCTTATGTAATCAAGGGCTTGTATACGATGTTCATCAACACCAACCACCACAGCGCTTTGGCTGGTGCCGCTGCCAACGCAGGTAAGCCCCGCGTGCCCAGCATCGTTACCCCCGCTACTAACTGCCCCTCGCACGCCGTTCCACACCGATCGCTCAAGCGTGGCGGCCGTGAGCCAGGTAAGACCCCCCCGTTCCACCGTTTTATCCCCGCCGCTCACTTCGCCTGTCCTGCCACACCCTGGCGTGCGAATGCCTCCTCATACGCCTTGCTCGTCCCCCCGTGTTCTCTTGCCTGCTGTCCGCCTCACTCAGCCTCATCCTGGCGCGCGCACGCCGCCTCGCTCGCCCACCCTCGCACTCGGACGCCACACCTGCTCTCACCTGCCCATGCTTGCTCACCCACCCGCCCTCGCCCACACTCGCTCACCCACCGTTGCCTGCCTGCCCTCACTGGTGTACAGAATGAGTCGGGTCGCCAGTAAGTCATATGGTGGAGTATGGACTCTACCACACACTATGCTCGGCACAGCCGAGCCAGAACCTGGATGTACACAAGCATGTAGATGTCATGATTAGTACAACTTAATACTGAACTAGTACAGTTGTTTTCTGTATTGTGTGTTAATTGTCAGGAGCCTGAAAGAATACTACAGTCAACTGTGAAATAGTACAAGGCTGTATGAGTTGATACGAGTGTGGTTAACAGGATGTATTAGAAAATGAGGAGGTGAAGCAGCCAGTGTGGAGTGACAATGGGGTGCTACAGGGCAGCCAGGATCATGCAGAATGCTTCAATGCATCAGAATATGTGTACTGGACAGTTCAAAGGAGTACCAAACCAGTACCATACTGCTAAGGAACAGACCAAGAGTTGCACTGTACCAGAACATTGAGTACGGTACTGGTATGTATAAATGTGAGTTGTACTTAGCAGGCATGTTGCAACAGGTGATACGCAGGTGCGTAGTGCTACATAGCACCCATGGTTTTTGCTGATGGCCCCTCACCTGGCCTGTGCCTGTGCGCCCACTCCTCGTCAGGAAAAACTGGGAGTACCAATTAGGCCTAATTAGGCTTAATTTAGCCTAATTACTGGCTTAGTTAGAAGGATTTGTGTCCCCCCCCTCATCGTTGAGCAAAATTGGCTTAAATTTACCTGGGGGGTGTTTCAATTTAGCTCAATTTTGTTATGTAACGCATACATTTCTGACTATCTAAATTCTTTACTAAGACTTTCGTCTTTTACTTTACCCAACAACAAAAGACAAAGTTGTAATGAGATATTAGTATAGGCAGATAGAGCGGATTTTTCTGATAATAACCATATTTTTCCGGAGACATTTCGTCAACTCTGGAGATAGTTATT
>WSLN01000146.1:0-27553 GCA_019677355.1 Ceratobasidium sp. 370
GTGGCTTGGCAAGTTGCGTTTGAGGCACACCTTCGAAAATTGGACGCGATAAAGCCGGTCATTTGGACAGGTGATCTAAACGTTGCGCCTACGGCCATCGGTACGTTTTCTGGTTTATACGAGGCTCGGCGAAGCTGATGCTGTTCAGATCTGCGGAATGACAAGAGTAACTGGAACAAGACTGCCGGATACACTTTACCAGAGACGTCCGCATTCGCCAGGATTCTAAAGGGCCCGCCAACTTCGGCTGCACCCAAGGTCGAGGTGTCCACAGTCGTAAAGCAGAACGTTGCAACAGCGGATAAGGTAGAGACGCATATAACCACTGCGATTATCGATGGTGCCACGGTCAGTGTCGGCGATATAAAGGCTGCGGAAACGGTAACTGCAGATGGTGCTCTCGCGGTGGAAACGGTCACTGCTACTGTCGCCACTGCTGCATCAGCTACTCCTACCGAGCCAGCTGGCCCTGGGTCTATGATCGATACATGGCGCACACTCCACCCGAAGGACGAGCATTACACCTATTTTAGCTATCGGTTCGGTGCTAGGCAGAAAGGTATGGGATGGAGGATTGATCACTGTGAGTAAATCTTCTTAAATTTTACAGCGAAACCTTCAATGGTATATTTTGTAGTTGTCCTAAGCGAACGGCTCTTCCCTCGTGTTGCGTCTTGCGAAATCCGGAACGAGATTTGGGGCGCTTCAGACCATTGCCCGATTGTGATGGACATCGAGGGACCCCTCTGATCCTGATTCATTTCCGTTGTATCCATCCCCCTGCGTAACGAGCACTGAACATGTTATTTGTACATTATCAGTTTATTTTTTTTTTTCATTTCGAGCTATCTTGTATACGTACATACTTCAATCCTCATCTTTGTCTCCAGCCAAGCTATCCAACATATCTTGTGTCACCTCTACTTCGTCGGTCTCTGCAAAATTGACGCTAACTATCCCGGTTGCGATCAAATAAACCACACTCCCTACTCCCGCCAACAGCCCAAAGATCCACTTGCCATATCTCAGAGAGGCTTCCTTGTCGGCTGCAGGTCCTTTTCCCTTTTCCTGTGCAAACACGTTCATATCCCTGCGCCAAGAACTCATGACGGTTGCGAGTGATGAGCGGACTGTTGGCGCGGGAAGGATAGGTGCTGAGGGTGCTTTACGAGAATATTCGAGAACACGATCGGCGTGGGAGGATAGTTCGGGGAAGGAGCTACGGAGTTCGGTGGATAGCAGGGAGTTGGGGAAAGGGATGTAAAGAAGAGGAAGAATATAAGAGGCTATAATTATGTCGAGAGAGGTTGGGCTATGAAGAAGTAGATGGGAATCAGTGGTTGAGCATCAAGGCGGGAGGTGTGGCATACCTTTCACCATATATAAACTCGTCATCGCCCAAGAGATTCCTCAGAAGCCCAAATGTTGTACGTGCCTGCTCCAATAGCTACTTGCACATCAGACTAGGCAAGCAAGTATTATGGATTCAGCATACCCTCTCCCTAGCAAATGCGTGCTTGTAAAATTGAGCTGGTGGAGCCTTTGGCCTTTCGGGAGTCTTGACCACGGGCTTCAAAGCTTCGGGCTCCTCGATAAAATGCGCGTCCCACATCCCAATTGCCTCTAGTCGAGGTTGGTGTAGCTTGCGTAGACGACTGGGGACAAATAGTCGTTGGGGTAGTGGCATAAGATTTGCGAGAACACTATGAGTGAACGTCCAGTAGTGCTCCACAAACATTTGGTGAGCCTGTGTTTTAGGATCATTTAGATATGATGTTAGTCCGAGATGAGCGTGGCATAAAGATAAAAGGACGAACGAGAAGATCTCCTAGTTGGGAAGTGGCGTAAGCTTTCCATGCAGTGGCCCGTTGTGATTGGGATGATTTCAATCCGGCGTCAATGGATGCATTGATGGAGTGAGATTCCGAACGAGACAGAGAGTCTAGGTACGAAATGATCGAGGGCAAAGGAGATATCTCGTGGGTTTCATGCGTCAAAAAAGGCAATTGGCCTGGTTCATGTTTAGACCAGAAAGGTTGGCGTATGTGGGTAGCTGCTCACCCGAAGGACTTTGGTCTGGGTCACTGCACTCGACAATCGAGTATCGACCAGGAAAGGTCAATTGCATGCAAATGACGGCCGCGACGCATTGTGGATCTAGAGACGGTAGGTCCCACTTGGATGGCCAGATATGCAAGACGAATGAAGTGGGTTCGTCGGGTGTAGGCATGGAAGTCGATGAGCTGATTTTTGAAGGTGTGGCTGTGCTAATGAACTTGGCAGTTCTGACTTGTTTCGAACTTCGACGACTTGTTCACCAACTTGGGCGGGATAGTTTAAAAAATACTCTGGAAGCATCTGGGTTCCCAATGCAGGTTCGCGAGCCAGAACTAAGCTCGGAGGAAGGAGCTGGACGCGCCAAGGCTATCGCCCGGAGACGTGTCGTTTTTGCAGTTGTCGCACGTGTGCTGCCATGGTTGAGGTGAGTTTTCCATGCGTTGTTTGAACGTTCAAATTTATTCCACCTATAGAATAGCAATGTTTGTTGTTGGCGCCCTGTGGATGTTACTCATCCCTCTGGCCAACATGGGGCGTGGCACCTACATCGACGAAAATGCATTGCAACCTGGTCAAGTGAGCACGGCACGAGGCTATATTCTCCTGACCTCTAAGTGACCCGAAAAATCAGGTCAACACGTACTGGAGTTGGCGCGAGGTGCACGCCGCTGATAGGTACTTGGAGGACCTTGAAAGGCTGCGTGATACCAATGCTACAAGCCAACAGTGAGCATGGGAACGATGATTGTTACTTGCCACCTTATATATACCTTAGACAGGCGCGCATCTTACTTTCGCGCCGAGTTTGAAAAACTTGGTTTGCCAGCAGCGACGCAGCCGTACACCATCCGGGCCCCTACGGGGGTAAGCTTATTCACTTTATTTTTTTGGTCGACTTACTGTAACCGGCAAGTATAGGATATAGAAGGTGTCAACGCATATGCGATATATACAGCTCCGCGAACTTCAGGTAGCGAGGCGATTGTCCTGAGTGCGTCTTGGAAAAGTTTGAAATGGGACGAGGACGGCTCTCTCAACCTTCGGGGTATTGCAACCATTCTTGCATTGGCCGGATATCTCAAGCGTAGGTTTCTTATCATTGCTGGAACTTTGAAACTTAGTTAGCCTCGCAGGTTATACGCTTTGGGCAAAAGACATTGTACTTGTTATCAGCGATGGATACCTCGACGGAATGCATGCCTGGCTTAGTGCATACCATGGTTTTGAGCACGCCAGTATGTGGTTGTATGACAACACGCACCATGATTGCTGATATGCGTATAGATGTCGCCACACAGCCATTAGAACTGCTCAGTGGGGTAATTTGGACTGCACTTTGCATCGACTATCCTGGTCACTCTTTTAGCCACCTTGGGGTATACTTTGGTTAGTACTTGACTGGTTTGAGTCGATTTTATTTACAATGCTGCGGGACAGAGGGACTCAACGGCCGCCTACCAAACCAAGACCTCATCAACTCGGCGTTGAAGATCGCTCGAGAGACGAGCAACGTTGCTGTCCTCACATACGACACTCTAGACCACCTTCGTACCGATTACCCTTATGACTTTGGTCCATCAGTACGCACATTGTGGTCATATTTGCCAAAGCCAGCGCAGAGGTTCCTTAACGACGCGAATCTCAAACTCTTTGAAAACCGTGCGGGTATTGTTGCTCGTGGGATGATGTGGCAAGCTTCGGGTCGCGCGAGTGGAGTTCACGGGCTGTTCCACCAGTGAGTCTTGTTACGATTGACATTCGAGGGGCAGGTCACTCACGCTGCGCTGGCAGATATCGTATTGACGCGATTACCTTGTACGCACGTCCATCTCATGGTCCTCATGGCTTTTATGCTCTTGGCAAGTAAGTGGTTACTCCAATTTGGCCATTAATCAAAAACCAAACAACTTGCGGGCTGCAGAATCATCGAGTCAACGACACGTACTATGAACAACCTACTCGAGCGTCTACATGCATCATTCTTCTTCTACATCCTCACTAGCGCCCAATCATTCGTCAAAATCGGAGGTTATCTTCCAGCGGCCGTTATAATGAGTATTGCGATGACTTTTGGAGGGCTTGCGCTCTGGGTCAAGGCCGGCTGGCTGCAAACTCATGTGGTAGTAGTGGAACCTAGCGAAGGTCCGAAGGCGGAATCGTCTACTGCCGAAAAGGCTATTGTCACTCCCCAACGATGGATTCGCCGCTCTAGGCCAGTCATTGATGCACTACTACTAATGGGTTACACGCACATCTTAGGTGCAGTGTTCCTGTTTGCACTGGGGTCAAAGGTGGCAGTGGGACTGTTCACGGTGAGCTTGTAAGGCTTCAGCTCTAATGATCACGAAACTTAGACCACCTGTAGGATTACCCAGCAGGATCACTCGTTGCGCTCTCAGCGGTTACTGCCCTCGTTCCCTATTCGCTTTCTCGACTACCACGACTGAACCCTCCTTCATCCCAGAGAGCTGCTCCACTCTATCTCGTGCTAAAATCTTTCAATCTTTGTCTTGCTGGTACCATCACGGCCCTCATCTCCTTGCTAAATTTCAGCCTCGCTGCTGCAACTGTCGTGCTCCTTGGGGCTCCTCTATCTTATATCCCCCCGGTGAAGCCTGCCAAGCTTCAAGCTGGTTTTGCACTCTTTCTGCTGCAACTTTTGACCCCTTTCACAATTGGCCTAGCTATAGGGTCATACATAGACAAGTCAGAGCTTACTCGTGTTGGTCGGATGGTTGTTTGGGAATGGAAGGTATTGGGGGTGTGGACTTTCCCGTTTGCAATGATTGTGTATCTTCCATTGTTGTGGCAAGCGCAAATCATTTGCTGCTTGACACTTTTGTAGATTTATATAAGAGAATCACTGCACTACAGTATTCAAATATTTTTATTCTGTCCATTTTTTTTGCTGTGCATTGAACATGGACGTTCCTCGCGGCTGACTGAATGGAATAGATCAACACGCACAAACTAACCAATAAACCCAACTTGGCCACCACCGTAGCCACCACAAACATCATTTGTCTACCACCACTCATGATTAATAACTAGCAAACTCGCATTATTGATTCACTCGAAGCTGGCTGTATTATCTCCGGCTTTGTTCCGACGGCAGCTTTAGCTTTGCAATACCATCGTAATCCTCCAAACTGTTCCCAGATCTTCCTCGTGTTCAATCATCGAAGCAGCCGGGCACTGGGCTCCAACATATCTGAAAAGCTTGAAGAGTTCTTCTTCGTTGGTCGGTTGTTCAAACGGAAATTGGGTCCAGACCTCGTCCTTTGACCTAGCTCAGATGAACTCCAGACTACAGAAAGTAAGTGGGAGCACACGATAAACCCTTGGATAAATTTCTCAAAAAAATCTTTTAAATAGAAGCCGGGGCCTGCTGCGCGTCAACTCAGGCGACCAGTGCCCAAAAGTTTTGTAAACTTATCACAAGGCAATGGTCTTACTGGTGCTCTTGCCGACGGCGCCTCGTTCTCGGAGTGGGGTTGGGTTGGTACTGAAGTCCACTCCGCTACTGAAATTGGACCTCAACATCGTGCAACGGCCTGTGGCTTCCGAAAATACATCTGCAAAAACAAGCAAATCCCCGCTAAAGTGCCTTCCCCATCGGTAGCGCCACAAGATCTTGAGGACGACGTTGTAGTGATCTCCGACGACGAGCCCGAGTGTTCTACCAAAGCATGCAAGAGCAATCCAAACTGTTGCAACCATCTAGGACAAGCGAAATGGCAGAATGAAGGTATGTAATATCTTGCCGCCCACTTTCTTTGTATTTACCTTTTTTTTTTTCGCAGCGTCGGCTCGTAAGCTGTTTCTAGAGGTTGCTGGGTTAGGGCCCGATCCCCGAGATGAATCAAGGACAAGCGGGCACCCTGTGGGTTTGAAGGTGTGTTTCATAACTCTCTTGACATCGCCATTACTTGATGTGGGGTGCGTATTATACAGAATCTTGGAGCCACATGCTATGTCAATTCAATTCTTCAAGTAAGTCAACGACATTTGAGATGCATATCCTATTTATAATCGTCCCATTATCAAGGTTTGGTTTCAAGACCTTGAATTTCGGGCTGGTGTGTACAAATGTAACCCGGACCTATCTCTTCCCGCAGGGAAGGTTATGGAGGCAAGTTCGAGTTTTCATAGGTTGATTCAAGTACCCGAACCTGGATTGAGATAGGAATCGCCCATGTATCAACTACAAACCACTTTTGGGATGCTTCAGCAAAGTAGCAAAAAGTCGTTCAATCCGGTCACGTTTATGGAGTGTCTGGGGATTAGAGCGGCTGAGCAACAGGACGCACAAGAGTGAGTACTCACGATTTTGTCGCGCCCGTTGATAATTTTTCACCTAGATTACCCAAGGTTCTCAAAGCTGTTCATGTCTCACCTCGACAACGAGTTTAAAAAACAACATGATGTTCCGTTACAATCCTTGATTACTGACCAGGTAACAGGCTCCGTGACCATTGGCCCCCGTTCGCCTCGATTGATCGCCTACTCTGTCAGTTCGAAGGTAAACAAGTTTATGGGACGCGTTGCGCTCGTTGCAATAAATCATCTGAGCATCAATCCGGGTTTTTGGAGCTGGAAATTAGTCTCACGGTAAGCAGTACGATTCGGTTGTAAGGGCTCCTCTATAACCCGACCGGCAGGCCGAGTGCAAGTTGGAAGAGCGACTTGCAGCCAGCATGGAAGACGAAAGACTAGAGGGCGACAACCAGTAGGTACAATGTACGCTTCACGGTTTGTCCCAACAACTTGGGATATCGCCATCTAGATACGATTGCTCGACATGTGGTAGCAAACAAGACGCGTTCCGCTACCAAAGGATAACTCAACTCCCTCCGGTTTGAACTCTTACTTGTTTTTGGTTTCGTCACATTGACCGATTTAGTGTATTAGGTCCTTCATTTCTCAGTTCTTCGATTCGTGTTTGATCCTAAATATATGGAACGCAAGAAGTCCAAACAGGCAATCAATTATCCACTGTCCATCAATATGAGGCCGCACGTTAGCGAACAAAAATTGGACCTCTGGTACGACCTCCGGGGTGTTCTGTTCCATAGAGGTGACAGCGCCTACCACGGACACTACCAAGCTCATGTTTTTGATGTCACGTAAGCACACAGACTGTTGTGCATTTTGAATATTTCACTGACACTTCTGCTACCCCCTTAGTCGAAATAGATGGTTCCTCTTTAACGATGAGGAGGTGAAAGAGATTCAGAAGGAAGACTTGCTCGGAAAGCAAGTTAACGGTACTCTCAGGTTTGCTTATTATAAAGTTTTCTGTGTTTTCCTCGCTGAACATGGGGTGACAGGTCTCAAGGATCGAAGGATGCATATATGCTGATATATGGTCGAAGAGATAAACGTCCTGCGGACACTGCTACGTTAACCCTTCCAAAGCAAGTCGCCCAGGCTGTGGATAATCTCAATGCAGAACATGCTGCCTCGTGTGACGCTTACACGCAAAGGTGGGTGCGATCGCTATATTTGAGATCCGACTTAGGCTAATTAGACCCCAGACAAAAAAATCTCGAAGCAGAGTTCGCCGCAATTCGAGGCCTCAAACAAGAAATTTACCGATCTTGGCATATCTCAAGCGTAGATGAGGTACAGGCCTTCAAGAGTGGATCGAAGTTTTTATTAATTATGTTCTATTTAGGTTTCAGCCGTTCTCAGCAGAGAGGATCTCGAGAAATGGCTTTCCGGCGACTTGGACAAAACCAAAATCAAGCCGTTTACTCGTTCTCCTACAATCGACAACGACCCACTGCCACCTTTGGACGCACCCTCTACCTCTCAGCAAGCGGAACGCACAGCAACATCTCCAAGTCCTCCTCCACTCGATGAACTCATTCGCATGTCAGCTCCGTCAAGCTCAAATGGTGCACACTCTTCAGGACGAGACACAACAACAGCGTTGTCTCCAATTACCTGTTTTCATGGTCTGCTTGATCCAGCGAAATCATCTAGCATGAAAAGAATTTCCAAGGCTAGCCGTTTCACTCAGGTCCTAATCACTAATTTATCCTGAGTTACAGGGTGCATGGGAGCGCATCAAGAAATCCGGTATAAATGCCATCGTCCTGGAATCTACCCAAGTGTGCGAGGATTGTACCGCCACGCAGTTCAACGGTAACTATTTGATCTTACTAACCTCCACGACTCACTAATAATTCCGTATTAGAAAAGCTATATGCTTTGCGGCACGCCGAGGCGCTGATACGTTTCGAGACAAGCATGGTCGAAGATAAAAGCAGGGAGTGGTGGATCTCAAAGGCTTGGCTGAAAGGCGAGAGCGTTACCCATGAGATTATTTGTAACCTAATGTGCCAGCGTTAGACTGGAAGCTCAAGCGACCCAAGATGCATAGGCCTGGGTTTAGGGACCCAATCCCTAATGCTGATCGATTCAAGCCGGACATATATTGTGAACATGGAGGTGAGTGGAAACGCTTATTACACCCAACATTCTAATAACTCCCCGTGTAGGCTTGGTACACTCGCAAAAATCGAGAGAGAAGATTAGCACGATGGTATGTGTTCATTTGGCGACCATGCGTCAAGCTTGCCCTGATGTATCATTGTCGTTTTAAGGCTCTTGATGTCCTACAAGAAATATTCCCGGAATTTGAACCACCAAGCACCGAGACAGAGACGTGCTCGGTGTGTGAAGCCGTCGCTGCAAGCGACCGTGAAGCTACCAAGGAAGCCAAGGTCAAAGCCGAAGCTGAGAGGGTATGGTTGCAAGACTCTGGTTGACAGCCCTGCTGACATCTCGCAGAGCCGACTTTACGTGTTAGCCCGCCAAGCGCTTTCTTCGTTGGAAGCCCCAAGACTCGTAGAGGGGCTTGAATACGCTCTAGTGTACGCAAAAGCTGCTGGATCAGGGCTTCAGCTGACCGTCTCTTTGCGCAGACCATTTTCTTTCGTGACCCAATGGCGGATTTGGCTTTCGAAGCCGCTCATGGCTCCTCGCCCTGGTCCAGTTGCTAACGACCAATTCATATGTGACCATGGAAATCTTACCGTCGATCCGACCGAGCCACTGGACGTGGATGGTGTTGTATGCGCCATAAGCCACGAAGAATGGAAGACGATACATGAGCTGTACGGGGGCGGACCATTCATCCAATGTTCCATAGAAGAATCTGGAACTGACGAAAAGGATAAACTGTGGACCAACATTCCCCTATGTGTAAACTGTAGGACACAGAGGTATGCGTAACGGCTATTTCACTCCGCTTGTACTAACGGTTGCTTGCAGGCTCTCTAACCTCGACAACGTCAGCATCAACGTTTACCACCTGGCAGAAGGCGAACCTCTTCCTTGGGCTGCCGAGCCAACTACTCCCCCCAAAGCGAAATCCAAAGAGCCAGATGCTTCAGACGTGATCAATATCGATGATACCGACAACGATAGCCCAACACTTAGCGACGCCAGCCCTCCTGCACGCGCTCCCGGCAATAGGAAACGAATGAAACCTTCTGCTCCGATAACCTACGGCCAGCGCAAGTCGAAGAGGCTCCGTTCAGCTGCCGCCACCAAGAAAGGCGCCACGTTCTCTATCAGCGTAAATAAGGACGACACAGTGCGGGACATCAAACGCAAGGTACTTGAGGGATTTTGTGACAGTCTAAAGATGCAACCAAGATTGACACCATACCTGGCACAGATTGAGGAGGTCGAAGACGTGCTCCCATTTTATCAGCAGCTCTACCTGAAAACTATCGAGCTTATGGACGACAACCAAACCGTTTCTCAGATTGGCCTATTACGAACTGATCGCTTGGTTCTCCGCACGATCGGAGCAATGGATGAGGACGACGCCGTAGCATGGGCTCTCACTTCGGGGGAGGTGGAACCTAGACCAGCCCGCCCCCGAACTGAAGGACGTGCTTTCAGTGGAACACTGCTGGACGGTAGTATGTGTGCCCGCCCGGCGCCCGAGGCCCCCGCAAAGGTGCCGGAACCTTCTACAAATGCACCTGAGTCCTCTGGCAGCCCGCCCACAGGCGACGACGATCACCCAATGACCTCTACTGGTCCAACCACTCCCGAGGTCAACAAACAAGCTAGAGATAGTACGCCTATTCAGGAGCCTTCAGGAAACTCTGAAACGAATATGGACATGATGGACGATATCGAATCCACGGCTACCATTCCGTGCTCTCGTTGCACCTTTTTGAATCATGTCGGCTCAGCCTATTGCGAAGTATGCGAGGGCCCACTGCCATCTGGATGAGTTGGTGACGTATTTATTGCTTATCTGTCAAATAACCCATAGCTTTCGGCAACTCCTGTGTTCTGTAATGATCGTATACTGTACATATATAGTTCGCTTTCTCTCCTGTCTCCCTGATTTCGTGGTGAGAATTGCCTCCCAAGCGGAACGACTATACTAAACACAAGCAACCTGTAGATCGGTGCTCGTGTATGTGAGTTATTAATACATATATGCAGTTTAGGGAGGTAACAACATGCGAAAGGGGAAGCTGAGGACAACAATATCCATCGATATGCACAGATGACTGGAAAGCGATTATCATGTCCAGCACGATGTAGTGTCGTTGATAGAGTATTTAGATCATTTGCGCACCAGTGCGACCAATAAGCGGGTGCTCAACACCCCTGAACGACTGTCCTGGCATGGCACTCCATGGCACCTCGCGCGGTGTACCCGGTACAGGCGCAGCGCTTGCTCCATTTAAAGGTGCATGCACCGTCCCTACTGCAGCGCTTCGACTGCGACCGAGGGAAAGCCCAACTCGCGAGTGTCCATCCGCATCTGGGTTTAGGTTTGAGCTTGCGACCCCGATTCCCAGGCCAAGGCCCGGAGTAAACGCTGGGGAAGTTGGCCGTGCGGAAAGAGGTGGAGCAAAGGACGATCCTTGCAGGAAAAAGATCATCTCTTGGGTAGCTTGCGTAAGGCGCCCAGCTGTAGTTCGAAGTTTGGGAGAGATAACATAGGAGTTGGAAAAGGCTCTGAAGAGCCTGATTGTGCGATTGACACGCTGCGGGTGGTCATGTTAAGGCAAACACCACACTGTACGAAGTAATACGCATGCTCACTTTGGCAAATGCTGTCGCCGCGTCGTACAACAGTCTTTTTCCCATATCTCTTCCAATCCCTTCTCGCACCGCACGCAAGGCAGCCTTCAACTTGGCGGTTACTTCCAAGGCGAGGGTCTGTTCATTCTCTACGGGGGTGATTATATTAGGATCCGCCACCTGTGCACGCGCGTTTTCGATGGTAGTGCCAAGTAGCACCCACATCTCTGACGCTATCCCTGCAGCTTTGTCCGCCGTCGTAAGCAGATCCTCGTCTACCACACGGAGTGAGTCCGAGGCTTCAAGCAACGTTCCCGTAGGTCGTCTCGTGCCAAGACGGCTCGGACGCGCGATAGGGGACCTGGTGACGTCAGACGGGAAGCGCTCGTCCCGTGATTGAGACCGTGCAGAGTGTGATATGGAATGGTTTGGTGAAGATGTGGAAGGAAGATCGGTGTGCAGACCAGTCGGGTTCGCGTTGGTGCTGGTATTCGCATTTCGCAACGCAGATCGGCGCGGCGTTGGCGAAGAGTGCGCAGTGGGGATGTCTGACCCAACGCTCAATGGGGACTCCATGGGCGAAGTCGAGAGGACCTTGTTTGTAAGGCCGGACGTCGTGTTCAGCTTGAGCTCGCGCGAGCCATAAGACCCAGCTCGACGTGCAATACGTGGGTTGTTGGAGAATCCAGATTGAGCAGAGGAAGGGACCGACCCCAGTTCGGATTCTTGTTCTTGCTCCATACTCGGGTTGATGGGTTCTGTGTGCTCCTCGATGGGCGAGATGGGACGTCGGGATGACGAAGGACCCGAGGTTGGGGCCATACTCAGGCCAAGCCCAGTGCTATGACCCTTGGAGAAGATATCCGCGCGTCCGGCGGGCATATACGGCACCGGCGTCCCTGCCAAATACTCCTTCACCTCGCTCAGATGGGGCATCAAGTCTCGCCACGAGTTGACGACCTCTGCAACACCTCCATAGAGCATCAGCAACAAGTGTCGTGCGTAGCGAACATCACCTCCAGCACCAGCAGCCAGAACCTTGAGCTGAAGCTGGAGTACCGAAACTACGCGACAGCATACGCTGACATTTTCACGGCATGCCTCGACGACGGAGCGGCATTCTAGCGCACTAGGAACGGCCCGTCGCGAAGTAGCGTCGTATCGTTCGAGTGCGCTGATCAGGGTATCCATAGCCCGTTTTCCCGGCTCAAGAACCCGTACGAGGATGCTCGCTATTCGGCGCTCAGCGATAGCGTTTGTATATTGTTGAATTGCCGAGTAAATCTGGGAGACGGCAAAAAGAATGCCTCTAATGGCATCGACCGTCTGGCATAGGGGCTGTGGGAGAGGAGGCGCCGTGACCGGCAAGGGCACAGTGGACAGCCTTCGAAAATATGAGTTTCGAACCCCGTCCATAGGCGTATCCTCGCCGCTCATGGTTGCCAACGTAGGGGAGATTTCACTCTGTGTGACGGATGATGCAGTCATGGGGAGCGACGCCGGGACAGGTGAAGTAGCAAGCCCAGTATTGGACGCTGAGACGCTGTTATACCCCGAGCCCGAAGCAAACGATCCAGCAAGTGGCTCGCGAGTCCTCCTTAGCGCAGGCTTGATCGTCCCATTGGGCACATATCCCTTGCGAAGATCCGGCAGACTCTGCTTCCCAGCCAAGGCTCCAGAGGGCCCAGCACGTTGAGAACCAGCTGAATAGGATGCGTTTCGCCCGTGGTAACCAGACGGGCCCAACACAGGGAGATTCTCCTCAGGGGTGGGGATAGATGTGTCCGGCGAGCCTCCCAACGAGTCCGAACGACCTTGGGGCTTTTTGGCAATCTGGAGGGCTGGAATGCTCGCAACATAGTTGACATTGTCAACCAATGAATACTCAGACGTTGCAGAATATTCTGAATGGACCGAGTCCTCCGAGATATTCCGGCCGTGCGCTCGGCTCGAACTCGCTCGTGTGTGGCTGACGTCGATCGCTTGGCTAATGAACGTTGAGTGTCAAAACGATCTTCACGTCGGGCGGCTGGTTATGTCATACCTGCTGGCTGTTCGCCTGAGCTGTGCGGCCGAGCCGTTGACTTGAGGCCGTTCGGGAGAAATCCGTCGCTCAGGCGGTGCATTGTCTTGGTACCATTGCTTGAGCTGAGCGATAAAGGCGGACATCTCCTCGCTCATGTCTCCACTTGGCACCTTGTCTTTGACAACAGATGCAGGTGGCCACTCGATCGGGTTGTTGTCCACTTTGAGCATCTTCAGATTCAAGAAGTTGACAAAGTACGAAGGAAGTTTGGTGATTCGGTTCTTGGACAGCGAGAAAACCTAGAAAGGAGTGTCTCAGCACAAACATTGGAGTTACAATGGAACGTTCTGACCCGCAAGTTGACTAGCGTACCGGGGTCCGCCGGGAGACGCTCGATCTTGTTCCTGCCAATATCGAGGATCTCGAGCGAGGGCATTTTAGTGACCTGAGACGTAGGGGGGACAACGGCATGAGCTCGGACTCCGACTCGGGCCAAATGAAGAGGGATACACACCACATCCGGGAAAGTAACAAAAGCGTTGGCGCGCAGGTTGAGATAGCGAAGGCGGTACAGCGAATCAAAGTTTGGTGGGAGTTTTCTCAAGTAGTTGTTCGAGAGTGCTAGTCTAGGTTACAAATGTTGAGCGAACCAGCGGTAGAATAAGACCGGTAAACATACCTCGTCACGATTCCCTCGTCGTCCAAATCATCCCGCCCGATCCTTGACAGCTCCAACGCAGCTTCCTCGCTGACCTCTCCTATATGCTTGAGGCTAAAATCCAGAGTCTTGCCCGCATCGGCCGACGAGTTGACGGCACTTGCGATGAGCTCCGAGTCGAGCGGGACTGGAGCCGGACGAGCACGAGAACTGGATGGACGGGTGTCGTTGGCTGTGGGCATTGCAGAGATATCCCAGACGAAGATGGCTTTGCAGCTCTCTTTACCCAGTGGTTGTTGAGTAGAGAGGCGCTAAGCTTCAGTCAGCGTTCCGGAGCGGTTGCAATACGTCCAAACAATCCAAACACTGACCCCGCCTTGAGATGACCCTGTCTGCCCCTGCGCTAGAAATGTTCCTGAGATGGCGTATTTTGTCCGGTTGGCGTCGAGTTTTAGCCAGCTGCAGCATAAGCTAAGCAATGCGACCAGCTCGGGTTGTCAGGCAAGGCCACAAGCCGAAGCCCTTTACCACAGGTCAGAGAGAAAAAGAATTTATAATGATGCGTTCAGTAAATACAATACATGATGGACACTATTAACACAGATGCGCAGAAGTGTTCGGTCTAAGTAGCGAGAATTTAGTCAACCTCCTCAACCGAAGGACCGTCCGCGTCATGCGAGGCACCACCCGCACCCGCGCCGGGGAACCCGCCGGGGCCGCCGGGCGCACCTCCACCGTACAGCCTCGACATGATCGGGTTGGCCGTGGCCTCGAGCTCCTTTTGCTTGCCCTCGTACTCCTCCTTGGAGGCCTCCTGGGACGCGTCGAGCCATGCGATCGTCTCGTCGACCGCAGCCTGGAGCTTGCTCTTGTCCGAAGCATCGAACTTGTCCGCGAGCTTGTCGTCCTGGAGCGTGTTGCGCAGGTTGTAGGCGTACGACTCGAGCGAGTTCTTGGCCGTGATGCGCGCGGCGGCCTCCTCGTCCTCCTTTTTGTACTTTTCAGCCTCGCTGACCATGCGTTCGATCTCCTCCTTGGACAGACGGCCCTTGTCGTTGGTGATCGTGATGCGGTTCGACTTGCCAGTGGTCTTGTCCGCGGCAGAGACGTTCAAGATACCGTTGGCGTCAATGTCGAACGTGACCTCGATCTGAGGAACACCACGAGGCGCAGGGGGGATACCGGAGAGCTCAAACTTGCCGAGGAGGTTGTTGTCCTTGGTGCGCGCACGCTCACCCTCGTAGACCTGGATGAGCACACCGGGCTGGTTGTCCGACTATAGGGCCACGGGTTAGTAATAAATCGCATACACTCGGCCAGATAAACTTACGTAGGTAGAGAAGATCTCGGACTTTTTGGTCGGGACAGTGGTGTTGCGCTTGATGAGCGCGGTGAAAACACCACCGGCAGTCTCGATACCGGTCGAGAGAGGGGCGACATCGAGCAAGAGGAGGTCCTGGGTCTTCTCCGAGGTGTCACCGCTGAGGATGGCAGCCTGGACAGCGGCGCCATATGCGACGGCCTCATCGGGGTTGATGCTCTTGTTGGGCTCCTTGCCGTTGAAGAAATCGGAGACGAGCTTGATGATACGTGGGATACGGGTCGAGCCACCAACAAGGACGATATCGTGAACGTTGCTCTTGTCGATCTTGGAGTCACGGAGGACCCTTTCGACGGGCTCGAGGGTGCCACGGAAGAGGTCCTGGCAGAGCTCCTCGAAGCGGGCACGGGTGAGCGAGGTGTAAAAGTCGATACCCTCGAAGAGCGAGTCGATTTCGATCGAGGTCTGGGCGGCAGACGAGAGGGTGCGTTTCGCACGTTCGCAGGCCGTGCGCAGACGACGGAGGGCACGAGGGTTGGTCGAGAGATCTGGGCCAAATATGTCAGCATCAAATTGAGGTAATTATGAGTTGATCGACATACCCTTCTTATTCTTGCGCTTGAACTCTTGGACAAAGTGGTTGACGAGACGGTTGTCAAAGTCCTCACCACCAAGATGGGTGTCACCGGCGGTGGCCTTGACCTCGAAGATACCCTCCTCGATGGTCAGGAGCGAAACATCAAAAGTTCCTCCACCGAGATCGAAGATGAGTACGTTGCGCTCGCCGGTGACCTTTTTGTCGAGACCATAGGCGATGGCGGCAGCGGTGGGCTCGTTGATGATGCGGAGGACGTTGAGACCGGAGATGACACCCGCGTCCTTGGTGGCCTGGCGCTGAGAGTCGTTGAAGTAGGCAGGAACAGTGATGACAGCGTTGGTGACGGTGGTTCCGAGGTAGGACTCGGCAGTCTCCTTCATCTTGAGCAGGACCATGGACGAGATTTCCTCGGGAGTCTAGGGCGGGTGTTAATTATGTGCATGCATATAGTAGTATATGACACTTACAAAGGTCTTGGTCTCGCCGCGGTACTCGACCGAGACGACTGGCTTGCCACCCTTGTTCTCGACCTTGAAGGGGAAGTGCTTGATGTCGGACTGGACCTCTGCGTCGTCAAACTTGCGACCGATGAGGCGCTTGGCGTCGAAGACGGTGTTGACGGGGTTCATGGCGACCTGGTTCTTGGCGGCGTCTCCGATGAGACGCTCGGTGTCGGAGAAGGAGACATATGAGGGCGTGGTACGGTTGCCCTGGTCATTAGCGATGATTTCCACACGGTCATTTTGCCAGACTCCGACGCAGCTGCAGGCAGGGGTCAGCGAGAGAGCAGGGGTGGTGGAGAGAGGACGTACGAGTAGGTGGTGCCGAGATCGATTCCGATAGCTTTCGAGGACATGATTAACGAGTAGTCTAATGCGGGAGGGTAGTTCAGACGAACGATGGGGGAATGGGCCACCCGGCAGGCTTATATATATGCACGCAGACTATTTGCCCTAAAACTTGTTTCCAGCGCGTTCCATCGCATTCTAGATCGTGGGAGGAATAGCGTCAGCAGCACAGCCACTGGAACGTACCCGACATTGCGAGCATGTTCTCCGCCCTCGAGGACGTCGCGAGGCGCCTGGCGTCGGTCCGGCGCACAGCACCCGGTCTCAGTTGTAGCGTACGCCCCGTAAAATCACGCACTCTTGACGGAAACAGCAATGCAATTCCTGTCTACCATACAAAAAATGTGGGCCTCCCACACTAGGCTGGTGCCGTCAGCAAGTGCGGCCAGCCATGAGGTATGGGGGTGGGTAACAACATTATAGCAGCGATCCAAAGATCGGCAGAGAGCCCCGTACCCAACACGGGCAGAGACAGCTCTGCCCCCTCGCGAGACTCTGCTACAATAAAGTCTTGATCTTACACGGATTTGACTCATTACCGACAATACCCAGCAAAGACTGGTGGAGCGCCGACCCTGCAGAGCAGGCAGAGCGTTCCCTGTCGTATACTTTAAGGACCGTGTGTATGCGCTCGGTTGAATCGCCGGGTCTGGGTGGCGAGGAACGGCCTCGACGACCAGAGACAAGGGAATTCATGTCGGGAGCGAGAGGAGGACTTGGTTGAAAACTGCGGATCACGTGGTCGAGGTCCCGGTGGGTCGGCGCACCCAATTTCGGGTAAAATTACAGCGTGCACATCGCCTGCTGCGTGTTGCCTACGGGCGCTCAGATGTGCCACGGCGCAGGAGAAAGCAACCGGCGCAGTGAGAGATGAGCACGAAGCCGGGAGTTACCGTTACAATCAGCAGTTGTGGTTCACGAGGGCCGGCTTTGTCATTTTGGGTAACAATTCACTTCCAAGCACAGTGTCCCCACTGGGCGCTCGAACGTAGACCTAGCACCGACCAGGCCACACATTATTTCTACCCGGTCGCCCTTCTCTCGACCCAACCACACAATGGTGAGCACACGCCACCGGTTCACATCCCAGTGAGCCCTAGCGCGCTAACGTGCGCGTCGCTCGCAGCAGGCAGAAGCGATGGAGGCTCTCGAGGAAAAGGCCGGCCCGTCGACACTCGCGATGGAGGTAGACGAGCCCGTTTCTGTGCACGACCGTACGTGCCCTCGAGCCAGTCGCACAGTGCCCAACTGATGTCCCCCGCCCGTCGTGGCTCCGATAGACGACGCATTTGCCGCCAAGCAACTCCCAGACCTCGGTCACGAAGTGGAGGATATCCAGGTCTTCACCTGGAGACTGAGCAAGTGGCGACAGCTCGAGAAGAAGCTCACCAGTCCCGAGTTTGATTGCGGTGGACATAGATGGTATGTCATCGCGATTCATGCCGCACATCCCCGCGCCCTGGCGCGCTCCTAACCGCCCGCACTCGTCACCCAGGCGCATCCTGCTCTTCCCCTCGGGAAATTCCAACTCTCCACCAAATGACACCGTCTCCATATACCTCGACTATGCGAATCCCAAAAACGCGCCCGAAGGGTGGCACGCGTGTGCCCAGTTCGCGCTCGTCATGTCCAACCCCAGCGACCCCACCAATTTCGTCTGCAGCCGTACGTATATCCCCCACTTTCCGTGCCATTCAACCCACACCGCCACTCACTCTTGCTGACTGATGCCGTTCCCTTAGACGCGCACCATCGCTTCATCGCTGAAGAGTGCGACTGGGGTTTCACGCGATTCCATGACCTCCGAAAGCTGTTTACTGGCATCGACGGTCGAAGGCCCATCATCGATAATGACGAGTCTGAGATTACGGTGTTTGTCCGCGTTTTGAAGGATCCGACCGGCGTGCTATGGCACAATTTTGTAAAGTGGGTCGCGGGTTGTGGTAGGCGTTTGGGTACTTATGCCGCGCTGCGCCTAGTTATGACTCGAAGAAAGAAACCGGATTTGTTGGATTGAAGAACCAAGGAGCAACATGTTACATGAACTCGCTACTACAATCGCTGTTTTGCACGCGCTACTTCCGAAGGGTACGTACCTGGGCTCCCCACACCGCTATTTTTAACTTGACCCGTTTTCCAGGCTGTGTACCAAATACCGACCGAGGACGATGTGCCCTCGGAGAGCGTCGCGCTTGCTCTGCAACGCGTGTTTTACCACCTCCAAACTTCCGACCAACCTGTTGGTGTGTTGAATTTCGACAGATCCCAGATTGCCACCTGACTGGGTTCACAGGCACCACGGAGCTGACCAAGTCGTTTGGCTGGAAATCACTCGATTCGTTTATGCAACACGACGTTCAAGAGTTCAACCGAGTGTTGCAAGACAAACTCGAGTCAAAGATGAAGGTGTGAACAATTTGTGATGGATTGGCAGGCGTCTGACGTAGGTACTCGGATTAGGGCACACCAGCAGAAGGCGCTATCAACAAGCTTTTCCTCGGCAAGATGAAAAGCTATATTAAATGCGTGAACGTAGACTTTGAATCGTCCCGTATTGAGGATTTTTATGGTGTGGAATATTATTTTTCCGACGTACAAAGGAGCTAACTCTACGCATAGATATTCAATTAAATGTCAAGGGTATGGCAAACCTCTACGAATCTTTCAAAGACTATGTCGCGGTCGAGACGCTCGAGGGCGACAACAAGTACCAGGCAGAAGGGCTGGGGTTACAAGATGCCAAGAAGGGCGTCGTCTTCCAAGAGTTCCCACCCGTGCTTCATTTGCAGCTCAAACGCTTCGAGTATGATATTCAGCGCGATGCTATGGTCAAGGTACGTACCTCAGTCACACTGTACCAGTTACCATCTCACCGCTGGTATCCCAGATCAACGACCGGCACGAATTCCCATTCGAGATCGATCTCGCCGAGTTCCTCGACGAGACAGCCGACAAGACCCAATCCTGGCTTTACAAGCTCCACGGCGTGCTCGTCCATTCAGGCGACCTGCACGGCGGCCACTATTTTGCACTTATCAAGCCCGACCGGGACACGCGTTGGCTCAAGTATGACGACGATCGTGTGACGCCCGTGACGGATCGCGAGGTCCTGGAGGAGAACTATGGTGGGGAAATGTCCAACGGGCTCGTGGCCAATCAGCAGCGGAACCAGGTGCGACAGCTGAAGCGGTTCACGAATGCGTACATGTTGGTGTATATCCGGGAGAGCGCGATTGATGATGTATTGCCGCCGTTTACGGAAAAGGACACGCCGCCGCATTTGAGTAAGTGGAGTGTGCGGTGGAGTACATGGTTTTGCTGAATGCTTGTCATCTTGCAGAAGTTCGGCTGGAGGAAGAGCGTCAGGCGTCCGAGGCTAAGAAGCGGGAACGGGAGGAGCAACACCTTTACCTTACTGCTAGGGTTAGCGCGTACCGCTACCTTTTTTGAACGTTGTTGATCTTGCGCGACAGGTAATCACCGACAAGACTTTTAGCAACCATCAAGGCTTTGACCTCGCAACGTTCGACGATAAGAACGCCCCGATGTCCCAAGACCTGCCATCCTTCCGTGTGCTCAAGACCGACACTTATGCCAATTTCAAGTCGATCGTCGCCCAGGCTCTGCACTATCCCGAGTCGCATATCCGATTATGGGTCCTTGTCAACCGACAGAACAAAACGATCCGGCCGGATACGCATATCCCAGAGGACGAGGCGACGTTGCGGGAATGTGAGTTATCAGAGGTTATGAGTGACCGAGTAAGGCTTGGTTGACATATATCTGTAGCGGTCGAGGCTATTCGTAACACGATGGCTGCCCGACAGACTGATTTAAGGTTGTATCTGGATGTTATTGCCGACGCTAATGGTCAGGTGAGAAACTATTCGGACTCGTCTTTCATCTATCAGCTGTTCATGGCCTTGCAGCCCCTCCCGGATATCAACAACCCCAACTCGATCATGATCTTCCTCAAGTACTTTGACGTTTCCAAGCAGACGTTGCTTGGTGTTGGAAAGGTCTACGTACAGAAGAACAGCAAGGTTGGCGACTTGGCGTATATCATCAACGAGCGAATGAGGTGGCAGCCTACAACGCCACTCAAGCTCTACGAGGTATGAATATCACCGCTTGGTTCATTCAAAGGCGCTCATTCCAGTTTATAGGAAATTAAACCTGGGATGATCGAAGTGATGAAGCCCAAGTTGTCGTTTGCTCAAAGCGAGATCCAGGATGGCGATGTGATCTGCTTCCAGGCGGAGCTCAGCGAAAAAGAGTATGTAGCTTGCCAATATTTTTCGCCGGACATTGCTTAACCGTTGACCCAGGATCTCCGACTTTGAGCACCAGAACATGCTGTCCACTCCTATCCAGTTCTACGATCTGCTGCAGAACCGTGTGCTCATCAAGTTCAAGCCTCGGTTCGAAGAAGCTGGCTTGGAGGAGTTTGAGCTCGTGCTGAGCAAGAAGATGAACTACGACACGGTCAGTTCTTCATCACGTCTGATGCCCATCCGCTTGCTCACGAATTGGTTCCGAACAGTTGGCCGCAAGGGTTGGCGAACACCTCCGCCACGATCCAATCAAGCTGCGCTTCACCACCGCCTCGAACACTGGCCAACCACGCCAGGTTCTCAAGCGCGCATTGAACCAGATGGTCGCAGAGATCTTGCAGCCCACGTACGGGAACAACCAGACGTCCGTTTTGTTCTATGAGATGCTCGAGGTTAGCATTGTCGAGCTCGAGACGAAGCGGAACTTGAAGATCATCTGGACCGGTGCACACAACCGAGAAGAGGTAATCGAGCCTTCTCCGAGGTTCGGACAGACGCTTACCCATGTCATCATAGGCTACGATCTCATTCCTACTTCCCAAGACGTCGATGGTGCATGACCTGTGTGAACAGCTTACCAAGCATGAGCAAGTCAAACTCACCGAGGGCGAGAGCGGCAAGATTCGTGTGTTCGAGGTGACCAAGGACGGAAAGCACCAGCACGAGTTTAACGCAAACGAGATGCTTGGGAACTTGCCCGAGACTGAGATCTTTGCCGAGGTTCGTGTTTGTGAAAGTGTTTGGCGCATACACTAAACTCGTATCGGTGGTTAGGAAATTACGGCTGAGGAAATCAACGCGGGTGACAGCGACAAAGTTATTAGCGTGTTCCACTTTACAAAGGAGCCTACGAGGACGCACGGCGTGCCGTTTAGGTTTGTCGTCAAGCCCGTGAGTAGACGTTTGTGCGTTTGCATGCAACCAGTGCTAAACTTCTTGTATTAGGGCGAGAAATTTGTCGACACCAAGAAGCGGCTCCAGAAACGCATGGGTGTCTCTGACAAGGACATTGCCAAGTACAAGTTCTCGCTGATCCAGTCTGCGTTATTCAAACAGCCAGCTGCCATCGAAGAAAGTGAGTCTAATCTAATAGTTTCATGACACTATCGCTCATCACCACTGCTTTCAGACGACATCATCTATGACCACAAGTTCCTGCCAGAGGATGTCCTGGGACTCGATCACATTGACAAGACCGGCAAGGCTGGCAGGTCGGGGCCGAGCGAGAAGGCAATCGTGATCAAGTGATGGGGGAGTTACGAGATGGTTATGATAATCCTAGTGCATTGCTAAAGCTTGGTTCTCTCATGTATTAAATCTTAAATGCTGTTCATCCTGCCCGGTGTCACTTGATGTGACAATTGCCCCATGCATTAACAAGGTCATAGGTAAATACAGGTTGCACGGCATCTACTTGCGCTTCTTGGATTTTTTTGAGGATGTACTCTGTAAAGACCAGTGAGCTCTAATACGAAGGCTATATCATTGTTGGCCACTAACACGAGCACCAGTAGCTTTTGAAAGAGAGCCAGTCTTGGGCAGCTCAGTATCACCGTTGACGGACGGAGAAGTGGTGAGAGAGGGCGAGGTCAGAGAAGGGGACGAGGAAGGTTTAGAGGAGAGCAGCTGAGCAGAAGGTAGGGGAGTTACGAGCTTGGGTCCGTATTTCTGGTCTGTTCAAACAAGTTAGGGGCGTGCCACAGATCAAACGGATGAACACACCAGCTTCAGCCCGGGTAGCCTGCATAGTCAAGAGCGGTGCCTTGAGCTTCTCGTTCATAAGAATCTCGTTTGCCGATGCAAAGATGATGGTTCCCCAAGCAGGATGGAACGAGTTGGCCTCGGTCACGACATCCACAATTTCCGCCTCGAGTTGTTTCTCCGCCGCCTGGAACGCAGTCCACAAAGATTCTGGGATGGCATCCTTCTGGAGCAGACCCTGTAGTGCCGCCTTGTCCTCCCGCATGCGGTTGACACGTACGACATCGGCTACGGCGCGTCGGAGGAGCGCCGCCTTGAGGAGCTGGTCCGCCGCTGGTGGGTCGGTGCATTGGAGGAGAGAGATGTAGGTGTCGCGCTCGGGGTGTTCAGGGAACCATTGCTCTACTTCTTGAGCTGGTGGTGGGGTTAGTTGGATGTTGACTGTATATAACGAGGAGTGCTCACCTGCCATTCGTCGTCGGTATATCCGGCTGAATACCAACAACGCGCTGACGACAATGAACAGGTACGCAACTGGGGCGAATATGGATGCCATTTCTGAAGCGGATGTTAGCAGCAGTGATGGTGAAGAGGAGAGGAGACTTACTGTTGGCGGTACACCTGATGATGAGCGTCGTGTAAATGAGACGTGTAAATGTTATGTCAGCAGGAGCCAGCTGGCACACACAGCGCTTAGCATCCGTGGTTTTGCCTGCCCGGTTAAGAGTCGCGTGGCTCCGGACCTTGCTCTTTACCTTCTTGCCTTTTCTTCCCGGGTTGCTCAGCTATGTTCACGGCCTCGATTCGCGCTCGGGCTGCGCTAAATGCCATCAAGTCTGTTCCTCAGGTTCGGTACGCGTCTACGAAAGTAAGGGATATCATTTCAGCTTTCGTGATGTACATTGACGCGCTCGCTTCAGAACTTGAAGGAAACGTTGCTGGAGGTAATCCCGGCGAAACAAGCCCAGATAAAGGAGCTGGTGTGTAAAATTTCCTATTAGCATAGCTCACTACCTGATATTCGCAACAGCGAACAAACCATGCGAGCGTCAAGGTCGGGGATGTCAAGGTATGTGCATGCATCCTCTTCTACCGGGCAGCATTGAACACAAACTTTGCCTCCCTCTGGTCTTAGATCGAGAACGTTATTGGGGGCATGCGCGGGCTCAAAGCCATGCTCTGGGAGGGCTCAGTCCTAGACCCTAACGAGGTCCGTAAACTCCCGACTGGACGTCTGGTCTCCAGCCTCATGACCGGCTGTATAGGGAATCCGCTTTCACGGACTGTCTATTCCCGACTGCCAAAAAGTATTGCCTCCCGCAAAGGGCGGCCAGGAAATTATCTCCGAGAGTATGCTTTGGCTCCTGCTTACCGGGCAGGTACCATCACACGAGCAAGTTCGCGACCTCTCACGGCAGTTGGCGGAGCACGGAGAGTTGCCCGAGCATGTTGCGAAACTGGTTGACGCGTGAGTACGATTTGGCGGGCGTGTGTGCCCATAGTCTTGACTAGATGCGTTGCAATAGCTTCCCGCGTACGCTGCATCCAATGACTGTGAGTGGATCGTTCCTTCAATTGAATTGTTCTAATGCGTCGTTTATAGCAACTTGCCATGGGTGCCGCAGCTCTCAACCACGATTCGTCGTTTGCTGCTGCTTACGAAAAGGGTGAGTAGCCTCTTATGATACTCATGTCATGACTTATTCACGCTTTCCCCGTAGGTATCAAAAAGGCGGACTATTGGCAACCTGTTTTGGAGGATTCTCTGGATCTTGTTGCAAAACTTCCTGCTCTTGCTGCCCGTATCTACCGCAACGTCTACCGCCCTGGTAAAGAGCTTCCACCGGTTGACAAGAACTTGGACCTTGTTGGTACGCATACTGTCCAGCCATCCCGCTAAATCGGGCCTAAATTTGTGTACAGGCAACTATGTTAACATGCTTGGGTACGGTGATAACACGAGCATGGTTGAGTACCTACGCTTGTACATCGCTTTGCACGGTGATCACGAGGGTGGCAATGTTTCCGCGCACACTGCTCGTAAGTCGTACATTACCCCCACAGTGGTAATTTTCACATACCCGCATAGACCTTGTTGGCTCCGCTTTGAGCGACCCCTACCTCTCTTACTCTGCTGCCCTCCTTGGCCTGGCTGGACCTCTCCATGGGTAAATTTTTTCGGGTTTCGCAGCCGCCAATCGCTGACGTTTGGACTGGTAGACTTGCCAACCAGGAAGTCCTACGTTGGATGCTTGAGATGCAAAAGGCTGTTGGAGAAGATCCAAGCCACGAACAAATCAAAGAGTACCTCTGGAAGACACTGAAGAGTGGGCAGGTCGTTCCCGGGTACGCAATACAACAGTTCAATCTTAAATACATAACTAACGTGGCGCATATAGCTACGGGCACGGCGTGCTTCGAAAGCCCGACCCTCGCTTCATTGCCCTCCAGCAGTTCTCTGCATCTAGGGCAGAGCTGAAGGATAGCCCGATCATCAAGCTCGTGAACAAGACGAGTGAGGTCGCGCCTGGTGTGTTGACAGAGCATGGGAAGGCCAAAAGCGTACACCCGAACGTGGATGCTGTTTCTGGGTGCTTGCTGCACCACTATGGGCTTACCGAGTTCAAGTATTACACCGTGATTTTCGGTGTTTCGCGAGGTGAGTAGTCCGGATAGCTCTTCTGTTGCTCTTATTCATTGTACCATCCTAGTACTCGGATGCGTATCTCAACTGGTCTGGGACCGCGGTAAGTATACCCCTTGACACTAGTGGCATGACCAAGCTCAATTCTCCTGTGCTGTCAGCTCTTGGACTACCCATCGAGAGGCCGAAGTGTGAGTAATATTTATTGTTCTTCCTGCGGCGGCGCTGACCCGCTCCCCGTAGCTGTCTCGATGAATGATCTTCAGAAGCTGATCAAGTGAGGACGGTTCACAAATGAGCTTCGGAACCTTGGTGTAAACAATTGGTAATTGCGAGCGTTGTGAATGAACCACTGTACTTCCCGCGCGTATTCACCGCATATGCCTGCCTCGAATTTAATGGACCTGAGCGTCGATAGCCTCCCCGTGAGCCAAGTGTCATAGAGACGAATTGACTATACCTCTGGTCTCGGCCTTGGACTTGTACCGGGAAACCGCACCACGTGCGACACGCCTATCATCAGCTTCTAATTAGTGTGACGTCGGAACTGCGTCATGGCCAATTTGCACGGGCACAGCATGAAGCTGTGAGGAACCCCACTCCACGCATTTTACTCCACCCTCCACACAGCACCGGACGCCTGACCCCAACGTCATATGAGACCGGGCGCATATAACCTGCACTGGGGCATCCACAATTCGCAAACACTCCTCTTCCCCAACTACAAATTAACAGAATACTCTTGCCGCCATGTTCGGATCTCGTCGTACTCGTGCCACTCGCACCACCCACACCTCTACTCGTCGTGGTGGCCTCGGCGGCCTCTTCCACCGCAAGAACCCCAACCGCCGTGCGGGCGGCTTCAAGGTATGCGTTATCCCTCCCACTGTGTTAGACAGCTGCTCACTCGGCCACTCTAGGCTGCACTGCACAACCCCAATACCACTTCGTCTGGACGCCACCACGCAAAACACGAGCTGAATGCCATGGTAAGTTTGGCCGACAATTGCTTCTAGACCCGTCAAGTTTCTCACACTGTGATGTGTTTAGGGTCGAGGTCGCGAAGCGCATGTACCTCTATCTGTACGCGTCAAGCATTTCTTGCACATCGGTGGTCGACGTACCACGCGCCACTACTGAAGGGCCTACTCTAAAAACTTCGTTATGACTGCATGATATCCTATGAATGCTTACCCCACTGTATCGATTAGCTTTGGATGGGTTTGTGTTTTACTAAATACCGTATTAATAATATACACATCATCACCATGCCTACAAATGGTCGAAGCACCTTCTTTCCGGTGCACTGGGATACACGCGTGAGGAGCGCACAAGTGCTGCTGCAATGATTCATAGTGGACGCAGCCGTGAGCACGTTGGATCACAACAATCAGTCCGATCCTGTATCTTTACACGGCGGGCGCCGATTGGTAGATTGAGCCACTAGGATCTCTTTTGTATTTAATTAATAATCCAATAAACTCTCAGCCCCGGCAACTTGTATGCCCAAGTAGTCCAACAGCCCGATCCAGATCACCCAATCTTGCCTGAAACTGCTCTGCCCATCGAGCACACTAAGACCCCTTGCTTCCCCCATCTTATTTTCGACCCGGCATGACGACATATCGAGCCATTTCGGGGGATAGGGGCGGGAACTGTATTGGTAGACCGCTCGAGGCTGGATTGCCTAAAACAAATCACAAGACCGACGTGATAGGGGCTCCAACGCACGGGCCAGTCCCCAGGAGTATAAGAGGCGCAGACGAAGGGCAAATCCTCCTCCATCCACCACTTCTGCTTCTATACGCCACCCTACTTTTCAACCAACCCTTCCGCCACCGGGCGCCGACAGTGCGCGATCACACTCAGGTAGGTGACTATCATCCCCCCTGCCCGCTTCTCCCTTTCCCCCTTTCCCCCTAAGCTCCACTGCTTCGATTATCCACCGTTCTCTGCGCGCAAGATCACTGACCAGACTTTCCCCGCTCTAGACTCGTCCCATCGTGAACTGCCTGATTATACCATTACTATGCCTTTCACTCCTTGTCCATTTTGGATATGCTCCCGAGTTGCTTGTGGGTACCCCTGAATTGAGCTTATGCCTGGAGCTCTCCACTGACTCCTATCTCTACAGACTCGACCCATCCTCGTTTGTGATCTCTGTCTTGCATTCTGTACTCTTGGCCTTGCTTGTATACCTATGTTTGCGGTAGGTATCCTGACGCATCGACTCTACCGAATACGCGGCTGATTTTCAGACTTTTAGATCTTCCACTGGTCCCAATGACCGCATGGGCCC
>WSLN01000147.1:0-27416 GCA_019677355.1 Ceratobasidium sp. 370
GAGAGCAGGTGGGTGGGTCTGCTATCTGCACAAATCGCGGCCCCCACGTCCGGCGCTTAGATATTGGTAGTCCCTTGGATGGATGTGTTTTTGGAGCGTATTACAGAGCACAATAGGGCCCCGAGAACCAAGGCGAGAGCACAAGACAGATGAGGTTGTATTGAGCGAGAGATACAGTCATCCACCACATGACGAGACACTATGATGTAACAAGACAGTCAAACGGTTGCCCACACATGGCACCGTTTTCCCTCAATCCGCCAACTGTGCTAGACAAATATACTGTTGTTCCAGGTGCGGAAGACAGATGTAGTGATGTATTTGGGCCTTTGGATGGATTTGGGTTATTTTCAGCCACACCTGGCTGGGGCGTCTTTTAAAGTTCAATGCGCAGTTGGCTTGCACTTTGCAACTCTATACCCCTAAGGCACGCCCATCGTGGCATTCTATGAGCTGAGTGTACTTGATATAATTGCTCTATATTGGTATACTGAGACTCGTTCTGCTTTCTATTGATATTGGTATGATTAAGTCACTCGGCGCTGGATTATATAGTCGTACACCAACGAAAATTGGACTTGTGATAATAGATACGCGCCATATGATCTAGCTTCATTGTGAAAGATGTTTATTAGACAGCACGAACAACTACAAGGACCTCCTCCGTGCATGTGCAAGCCCTCGAGCACAAGAATCTAAGTGTGAGGCATAAGAAAGTATTATGGTCATGCCTAATCCATAACCAACTCAGATTGTTGCCGAAGGCTTAAAGAGGTCGCTACACCAGTCTTCCTCACCTATAACAACATTATATGCGTCTCACACAGTTGGCGGATTAGGGGAGGGCGGCGCGATGCTGGGCTGCCCCATTACGTGATTGTGTCTCGTCACGTGGTGGATGACTGTGCTTGTTCATGGGGCAAGAAGGGCTCGCTTGTGAATTAGTGAGAAGTACACCTTTCCTAGTCTGAAAGATAGAATTTAATGCATTGGTGGGTATGAAACCTCTGATCGGACTGAAACGATCGAATTGCCACGAACGTGACAGTGCGAGCTGCAGATCCGGAGGTCGTAGGCTGAACTGAGCAAAGAACGCTGCGAGCCAACTCGGAGTATGAACTTGGGGATCGAACATTGAAGAGCCACAAAAATACGCGCATATCAACTTTTGTAGGGAGTCTTCAATCAGCGATGCGACTGAAGTGAACTCGAGCCTGAACCTGACCAGCGCCGGTTTGAAACTTGTTTGAAACCTGACTGAGGGGGTATGGTTGGCGAGCCGTATGGGGTTTCTATTCCATCCCGGGCTCGGCTATTAACAGCACATACAATGTGCCCTCTTACCGGGTATTTATTTAGAGGGTTCCCGGGGATGTATGCGGTAGTTTGGAAGAACCGCACTCACGTGGTATGGTTTAGGCTCGGGGGTGAATCATCATAACTCGCACGCGTAATGCCTCGGTAGGTGTGGAAATAGTCCTGGAGAGCACAATCGCCCCTCAGCGGGCTTCTGAGATGCTGTGTGTGGGACCACGTCGCCAGTCGTTCACAAGTAACCTGGCAAGCTGGTGTTTGCTCATGTGTCATTGTTCTAATCATGATTGGCATATGTGATTACTACAATTAGCGCATGCGCTCAATGAATTGGCATATTCACTGCTGTAGCTACTGCAGTGCGCTCTCCACAATGCCATTCGTATCTTTTCGTTGCAATCAAAACAAACTGGTGGGTTGTTCCACGTGACGTGGAGCAGCCCCACGTGACGCCGATGATGGTTTGTTTTGGCGCTCGAATTGGTATAAATGGGGACCCACTGCGAGTCTCCGGGATCTCTTCGAACAACCATTAACCTCGTTTCCACTCTCCATCTCGCCGCTCCTACCACGATCAACCATGCCTTCAACCAAGACGACCACCAAGACATCCAAGACCACCAAGTCCAAGGCTAATGCCAAAGCCAAAGCCGCCGCGGCTGGACATCCCAGCTTCATCGACATGATCACCGTGAGCCACCTCGTCGTTGCCCTCTCGTGACAAACACTCATCTCTTTGTGTTATAGGAGTGCATCATTGAGAATAAGGAGGATGCTCGCAGTGGTGTCTCCCGTCCCACAATCAAAAAGTACGCCACTTGTTTGGTTGCGTCGTCTGACGTCGGGGATCCTGACCGTGTCGTCGGGTTTCAGGTACATTGAGGAAAAATATGGGATCGAGATGACTGGTTTACAGCTCTCGAACCTCAACCGCGCGATCACCAAGGGCGCCGAAACGAAGATTTTCGCGCTGCCAAAGGGTATGTTTATGTTGGCTGCTGATTGGCTACTAGTCTTATTGCGTGCCTAGGACCAAGTGGCAAGGTGAAACTTGCGCCCAAGTCAGCCAAGACAGAGTCCAAGGAGGTGAGATATTTTTATCCAGCAACATGCGCGTCACATCTAACGGTAGGATATGTAGAATGTGGCGCCTGCTCCCAAGAAGATAGCCACCAAGACTGCGGCTCCCAAGGCCAAAGCCGCTACTACTTCCAAGACGAAAGCCACTTCTGACAATGCCTTGAAGCCCAAGAAGAACATCACTTCGGCCGCCCCTCCAAAGGGCGTCAAGGCTGCTAAGCCTGTGGCGACCACTACCAGGAAGTCGACGACCACTACTGCCAAGAAGGCGCCGGTTAAGGCTGGTGCTGCCTCCAAGAAGGCTCCTGCAACCAAGGCCGCCGCCGCTGCTGCAAAGAAGACGACGACAAAGGTGAGCGTTGACATGGATCGTAAAATGAGGCTTGTTGACATGGAACTTTTTAATAGAAGGCCGTTTCCGGAGATGCCAAAAAGGTTGAAAAGGCCAAGGCGGCTGCAGTCAAATCGACCAAGTCTGCGACGACCTCGAAGGGTAAAGCGAAGACTGCGACGACTAAAGCTGCACCGGCCAAGCCTGCCGCTGCCGCTACCAAACCCGCTTCTGCCAAGCCCGCTTCCACGAAAACCAAGCCTATGTCGACTAGAGCAAAGGTTCCAGCATCCTCCAAGGTCTAGATGGTGCCTGTTGGATATCCTTTGCTTTGTCCTACGTCGCTTTGCTGTCTATTATGTGCTATTTTTATTGTTGGGTGTGCCTCGGGACGTTGAGCGGCCTCAGTCGGTTTCGATTTTCTCATGTACGATAGATGGTAGTATAAACTCTGATATTCATATGTACAAGTCTTTTTTGAATATTTTCAGATGGAATCCTACAAGGTCGCGGGGGTCATGCGCTCAATTTCGTCCACATCTTCGTCATCGCTGTCAGGGAGCACCTCTTTCGTTGCTTGCTCCAGTTCTTCCAAGTCCCAGCCAATGTGATCCTTGGAAATCGTGGTTGAAACGACCTCGGCGCTCAGTGTTTTCAACTCTTGGTCTGTTGTGTGACTGGCGAGCCATGCGCAAAAGTCGTCGAGCCATATTTTCGAGTATACATAGTATACATCATGGCTGTCAAGGATCTTTTTGGTCTTCAACATGAAGCGCGTGACGACTCGGGTACCGCGAGAAAGCACGTCCGCGACGTCTTGTTGGATGCGTTGGCAGAGAGCAAACGAACGATACAGGGGGAACGCTAGTGCACGTCGATACGAGGTTCGTAGTGCCGAATATAAAGATACCGGAATCGGACAGGGGTCGAGTGCAGAAAAAGCGGGCACGAGTGAGCAGATTGTCCAAGCCGACTCGGGGGTCGGGTCGTTTTGGGTTGTCCGGATGTCGTAAAGAGTAGCAAAGAGGATGGCGCAAAGTGTGATACGTAGTTGGTGGGTCCGGGGAGGTGAGAGTAAGTCTGACAAGCGCTTAGAACCAGGGCGATAAGGGGCGATAGGGGGCGAGTGGGGCTTACATTCTCTTCGCGGAAGACGGAGCATAGTCATATTCTCTGCTTCTGTAAACGCGAATGGTTCGTCGGCTTCGAGATGCCAGTCGATGAGTTCGCGAATGGTATCATCGTCCACAAAGTCGGCTCTATTGGGTGGATCAATATGCGCGAGTGCATACACGCAGGTTTTAGGCTCACAAGTAATGTTCTTCGTCCCATTTGTTCTCTTCATTTGCCTCGCGAAGCTCTCGCCTCCGCGCAAGAGTCGCGTTCTCCGCCTCGGCACCCAACTCGTTGACCTCGTTCTCTGTACTCGTGACATGTACGAAATATCCGGTGTGCAGATCCAAGAATCCGTATGTGGTGAGAGACCCTGTTGAAAGACGAGGCGGGTCCAAATCCTCGTCAGGCGCCGTCTGCTCAATTTGCCAATCGTTCTCTGCAGCTATTGGAGAGGGTTCGTTGGGCCTTACTGGGGAAAAATAAAAATAAAAATACGGACCTTTGGCAAAGATCTCGTCTTCGTGGTTCAACTGGAGCTTATCGTCGAACTGCTCCACAAGGCTATCCCCGCCACCCAGGACCTCGATGAGCGGTTGTCGAGCGCGGCCCTCCTCGCCGAGTGCAGCGGCCGAACGTGGGGCGAGGAGCTTGGCGAGGAGGTCGAGATCGGGAAAGTGCGCGCCTTTGGTCTCTTTGGTGAGGCGCACGGTGAGTGTGCCCGATGCGGGGTCGTAGGCTGCAGACGACTCGTCGTCTTCGAGCAGAGGGTGGGGAAAGTTGAGTCGCAAAAAATAAGGATTGATGTGTATCGAAAAGAGTGTGTCTTCTACGTGAATCTCGACGTCTGCTGCCTACAACATTTGAGTATAAATAGTGGGGGACAGGGGGACAAGGCTCACCCGCACAGAGGGCACATACAGCTCAACAGTGACCGAGACATCGTCCTGGGTACAGCTAAACTTGGGCGTGATCATGTTGCGAACGAGAGATTCCGAGCCCGGCAGAAGCAGGCAGATGTAATAGGCAGGTAGCGGAGAGGTGGTGCGACCGCGGCTTTGGGCGTATTTGGACCACCGTCCTGACAGCCTGTCTGTCTAGCCGCCTCGACAGCGGGCTTTTGCGTGAGGCTCTTATACAACAAGGCCAAATTAGCGTTCTCCATCATCCAAACATCCGCAACATGGCCGAGCCGGATGATGCATTCCAACCTACACCTGCCCAACAAACTTGGTCTACTCCCATCCACCATTACTCACCCTACCTGCTCCCCCATGCCCCGTCGACGTCTAGAATACCCGCCCCGCGCCACGGTGAGTTTGCGGTCCCGGCGCTGCCCCGGAGGAGCAACAGTGCTGGGATGGTCGGCTTAGGACAGTTGGCGGCTGGTCACGCCTCGGTTTCGGGCACGTCAGCCCAGAGCGCGGGCGCAAAACGGGGCCGGCGCCCCTATGCAGGAGAAAAACAGGATGCAATCTGGTCTCCAGAGGTTCAGGAGGCGTTCTTGCAAGGTGAGCCCCTGTCACTGTTTCTTGAACGACGTTGACGCTCCGCCTCGCCAGCGGCGCGCTCAATTCCCAACAACGGGAAGAACTGGATTATGCGCGACGGTCGACAGTACGGCCGCAATGCACTTATTGCAGAGGAAATCCACCGTTTGACCGGGCAGCTTCGTACCAGACAGCAAATCTCAAGCCACATCCAGGTCTTAAAAAAGGTGCACGCAGACGACCCAGTCAGTGCGTATCGTTTCCCTTGTTCTCCTCAGACAGTGCTCAACACTGCTATGTAGTGATGCGTATTCTCAATGGCCAGCTCGACGACTTGCCGGCCTCTGCCGGTCCCGCACAGCCAGCCGAGTCTGCCTCCAGTTCTGCCTCACCCCCGGTGATCAAGACAGAGGAATCCGGTAGCTCGGCAAGCCCTCCTCCCTCGTTTCCCGTTGATCCGGTTCGTGAGCTTGTCGACGGCTCTACCTCGTTTATCAATATCATCCGCTCGCATCCGCCTCACTCGACCAATAGTGACAGTTTGCCAAGTACGCCGCAGAGTTCACGATCCACTGCGAGAGCCGAACCGATGCAGCTCGCGGAACTGCTTCCCAGAAGCGCTCTTCCTGCTCCCCCTGTTCCTCGCGCGGCCAGCGAGCCGCTTGTTGCCGAGTTGGACGGCATTGAAGGTCATCCGGGAGCCTGGCGTGGCGAGCGATTGGCGTACATCACCGCGATCACCATCTGGGCCGAACGCACGCTCAACGATGCTGGCGTGCGGTCTCGCCCGACGACCACCCACGTGTTTGCGCAGATGCACTCGGCGCGGTGCCCGCTGGAGAAGCTCCCGGCAGATATGGAGGACATTGTACGAACCATCGGACCCGGGACGTGCATGCACGCCGAGATTGGCATCGCACTCCCACCCCCTGGACTAAACGTGGGCAAGATCCGGGCGACACTTGTGATCGAGGCGATGAAGGAGTTTGATGGGTACTGTCTGACCGACGCGTTTAGCGGGGAGGAGGGCCGGTTCATGTCGACACATACGACGGTGTTCCCGACGGGGCGCGAGGCGCGAGAAAAGTACTCGTGGACGTACGAGATCCCGTATGCGACCGAAGTGTGGAAGCACGTCTTGACGCGGAATCCGCAGGGCGCACATGGGATGCGGTTGGTGCAAAAGTATGTGCGGAGTCTGGCGGGCGGGAACCGGCACGGAGATCGGAACGTGGCGTTGATGGTGGTACACGATGTCAAGGTGGTGCCCCGGGGGGAGGTTGGGTACTCGAGGATCAAGCATGTGGACTTGACGGGCGAGCAGGCAAAGCATGACGCGATGTCCGTCGGCGTTGTGGTTAACGGGACCCAGGATGACGACGAGGACGAGTCGAGCGCAGACGGAGAGGTGTCCAAAAGCGAAGACGAAAATGGAGATACCATGGCGGTGGACTCGGAGCACTCGAACAAGCGGCCGAAACCGAACCTGAGCGTGGAGATCCCCCCCGTCCACAAAGACCAGCCCAAGCTACGGACGAGGCAGAGCCAGTTGGCGGCGACCAGCTCACAGCCGGTGACACCATTCGATCAGATAGTGCACACGCCGCAGCACCCGCCACCGTTGCGGGGGCATGGACAAGAGATGCGGCGCTGGCTGTGGGCGCCGACGCCGACCGAAGGGAGCATCCCTGGCGCTACCGGGATGAAAACCATGCTTGGGGGTGAGACGGGCACGATGATGGGTGGTACGATTGGAGACGGAGGGGATCGCATGGCGTGGCTAACGCGAGACGCGCTTGCTGCGGGGACGCCCCAGCTGAGCGACTTTGCTGGGCGCGAGCTTGAGGCGCCTGTGCGAATGGACCCCTGCGACAAGAGCGAGTACTTTGGAATGAACTAGATGTATTCTTGGGCTTTGCGTTGCATTCGTGTTGTATTACAAGTCCTTTTGGCGCTTTTTTGGTAGTAAATTGCTTTAAATTGATATTTGCTTTTTGTGGTCAATCATGGCGCTTTGTGTGTGACGCAGGATATGAGTGTCTATTTGTGCCTGTGATCTTAGATTTCAGATTTTCGGGGTGGCTTACCGCACACGCTGCCCTGTCCACCGCTGCGGTGGGTCGACTGCTCATCGGCGACGGCGACGACGCGACCAAGTCACCACGACGACTCGCCCTCGTGGATGCAGTTCCCGTGCAATTTTCTGCCAATTGATTTGACAACACAGCACAGCCACCCATCGCGCTCTCGCTCTCGCACGTCCTCAACATCCTCAATACCGCCGCCACCTCCCGACGCATGGCGCGGCCTAGCTCTCTCATGCGCCCGAACCCCACAAGCCCTCCACCCGCCACCCACTGTGCGCCCGCAGCCGCATCCACGACATCCGCACCATCGACGCCCGCGACGCCAGTGCCGGCACCGGCAGCGCACCTGCTGTTCGGTGGCCCCGACCTCCCACCCGAGTTCCCCCCGCCAGGTTGTGTCCACCACATCTCGCCCGATGATGCACGTGACAAGGTTCTCATGGCTATCTGCGCTGCCCTCGCCCGTGTCGTGAGTGCAACGTGGTCCGCGTCCGATGTCGTGCTGATTCCCCGCCCAGGAGAACCGGGCACTGACTCCCCGCCAAATTGTTGACGTCGTACATCAAACTGGCATAATCAAACTCGGGTGAGCCCCTGACGCGCTGCATGCGTGAACACGAGTTAATTCCAACGTCTTCCTCCCCTTGCCCTCGTGCGACCCGCGTCTGCAGCGGAAACACCCCAGCCTCGACCGTGTCCACCCACATCCGAACCCATCTCGCACGCGGCACACCCCAGCTCCTATTGCGCCACTCGCTGCAGCCCCGTTCGCGCCACTCCACGGAGACTCCGTCCATCGAGGATCGCGCCGTCGGACCTAATCCAGACGGCTCCACCGAGCGCAAAAAGGGCACTTCATGGTATCTCTCCGAGGCTGCGGGGTTCGTCAGTCCGTGGGACCGATTGGGCATCCCTACGCCCAAGGAGCCTGAATCCGACCCCGTCGACGTCCAGGCTTCTCCATCACCTCCCGCCCCCACCCCGCCCCCGATGGATCCGACACGCGTCAGCTCGCGCAAGCGTACGCGCACCAAGAGCTGGAACGCCGCAGCCCGGGAACTCGGCATGGACGGCATGTCACCGCCCCAAGACGAGGACGATAGCGAGGCAGAGGCCCACCGCGAACGCAAGTCCAAGGTGCGCATACGCCTGCGCTTGGGCTCCCGATCCGCCTCTCGCTCGTCCTCTGCGCGACCAGAAGACCCTCAGCCCCAACCTGAGCCTCAGCAAGCCGACGAGTCGGATCCTGAGCCGGCGTCTTGCGCGCCCGTAGTAATACGTCGTCACTCGCGTCCGAACCTCCCTCCCCCGTTGCGCAGCCGTGTATTCTCTGCACCTAGCTCACAGTTTACTCATTTCCGCCGATCACTCTCGTATGCGAGCTCTGCCGGGCCACCTACGCCGCATGCACCCACATTTGCCGATGCCGAGGATAGTGACGTTGAGGACGGCGACTTTCACGTTCGCATGATGTGCAATTCAGATTCAGCTCCGTCTAGCCCCCACAAGTCGACAAACGACGCCCCCCTGGTTGGCATAGGAGTGGGACTAGTGTTTGGTGAGGAAGGTCGTCGGGTCAAAGTCAAAGAGGAACACGAGTCGTCCATGTCCCCACCCTCGCTGTCATCGCGGGCATCGTCTCTGGCAGCCTCCTCGCTTCCTGAAGATGATGTATGGGCGGTCAAGATTGAGGAACCGGAAGATGTGACTATGACCGAGGTCGCTCTCGAACCAGAGCCGTGTGATACCGGTCTGGGTTTCGAGCTCGGCTCTTCGTTTGAAGGATTCGAGGCGGAGTTTACGTTGCTTAGCGTACATTCACCAACCATTGTCCCAATGGCTTTCTTGTGGGAGCCGGGGGATGCCGATGGGCCGGAAAGCCTTTGTGCGGATGAGGTGGATGGGTTATGGGCCGACTTGAACGATAAAAGGCCGCATACACGCGCTAGTAGGAGAGAATCTGGGTTTGGGAAAGCCAGTACTCCAAAGGCCGACTCTACCGCTTCGAAGCGCCGTGACTCGGCGTCGTGGGGTTGCCGTGCGGCTTCTGGCATGCGTGTGTCTCTGGGTGGAGCGAAACCTCGGGCTAGCACGGAATGTCCTATGCAAGGCGTCGTCGTACGGAGGGATAAGGGGCTACAGATCGAGCGAACAGTCTTGCACGGTATGTTTCTTGATTAACATTTTTGGCCCGATGACTCTCTGACGCATATATGCTGAGGTTGTTCAGGCATCGAGTATGGGTCATGTGTTGTGCGTGGATGTGTGTTGCTTCGCCGACTCGAAGGCTCGTATGTGAGCTTAACGGCGCTCCTCCGTGCGTGCCGCGTACCTGGGTCATGTCATGCGCAGTTTAGGACGGCTGGGACCGTGGATGTCGCGGCTCCAGCACCAGAAGCACCGAAAACAGACTCAATCGATAAACCATCACCTCAATTTACAACTCCGTCCACCACTCAGCCCCCCACGTCTACCACCTCGACCGCGCCTGAACCTGCCTCTTCAGACGTAATTCATGCTAGCACTTTGTCCTCAGAAATTCATCCCTCGAGCATGCCGCTGGGCGCTTCCATCGACTTTGGAACCGGCGTTGAGGCGGCGGATATTTCCGGGATGTGGTGCCCTCTCGCGGACGCGCGTGGGATCGCCGAGGAGCGCCTGAGGCCATACCTCCCCGAAGACATACGACAGGTCTTCTTGGCCGACGTTCTCCCTCTGAGAGAGCCGACACCCGAGGCAGAAGAGCCCAAGGCCAAGGAACCCGAAGCAGCGACCGAACCCAAAAGCGAGAAACGGGACGAGACGCCGATGGCGACAGCGATTCCCGAAAAGGTGCTCGCTGCGAGCGAGGACGATGTCTCGGTCTATGTCCGCCCGTCCTCGCCTGCGGCGGTACCATGTGCCACGCAACGCCGTGTGCTGAGAACACGTCCGGCGCGAGTGGTACGAACCAGGACCCGGGCGTAGAGTAGACGCTGCCCGTATCCTTGTCCAAGTGCGAATAGACTGTGAATTAACCCCCTGCATCTCCCCTTTTTATGAAACCGTGCACGCTGAGAGGTACACGCTATGAATGCCCATAACTATCTGTTATGCTACACCCCTTTTGACTGACTGCCGGCGTGCACGCGCTCTTTTTCGTCCATCCCATGTTTGATATATTACTCGTCTCATCTTTTGTTGGCATCCTTGTCAATGTGTTTTACTCCAACTCGTTCGTCAACTATTTCGCCCGTTGTGCACTGTACATTTTGCTCATGAATCAACCCCGCTCCATTTGTTGGCTACGAAGCTAAAAGCGCGGCTATCGGTTGATAACCGGCACTCGATGATAGACTCTATGGCTTGACTTTTTGTATGATTGGAAGCCGTTTGTGGCAGTTGGGTGCCAGTAGTTTAGGCTGAAATGATTCCCAAATACAGTACTTCCAAAGCAGTTAAATAAACAAATGGATAGCATTGATAGCATAAAACGGAAAGGGTGAAAAGTAGAGATGCAGTATAATAGTGACATAAGGTACAAACCCCTTATGACAGGCATCGGTCTGCCCAGCTGACACCAGTCTGCAGCCAACATATATATGATGTAAGCTCTGCAGACCGATGCCGGTCATAAGGGTCGGAACCCCAACAGCAGATAATAGGCTACAGAACACAAAATGAAAAGCAAATCACAGGTCTGGCTCCGGTTTTAGCCTCAGCTTCAGCTTTGCTACCTTTTTTAGCTTCGGCTCTGGCTCTGGCTCTGGCTCTTCATCTGAGCTCTGTGCTGCCACAGTGTCAAATGCATCATGGGCAGTTTGGTGGAAGCCAATGGAATCAAACCCAACAGAAACATCAGGCTGTCCAGGAAGAGCTGCACCCCGGAATCGGGGTGGGGCACCTAACACCAGGCACAATGTAGTTGGGCGGGTGGCTGCGCCTACTGAGCCCCTGATCCGCCGTGGCTTTGCCTTGGAGTCATCCTCCTCTGCCTCCAGCCACACCCCAGGGAGACTGTTGCCAACCCAAATATGGTTCAAAGCACCCCGCTGCTCTGAATATTTCTTTGATTTGGGCTTGGACTTTGGGGGGAGTAGGAAGGTGTCTAGGAGTTGATAGGGCTGCAGTGACCCTGTGGGAACAGGGGGCTGTGGGGTATGTGGGATACGTGTGAGAACTGCTTGTGGCAGTGCCTCGCCGGCAGTGAGGTGTAGATCGAGGTGTTCTTGAATTGCATCATTGGTTTTATAGCGTCTAAGATTGATTCTACAGTCTATAGAGTTGTTAGTGGGGGATGTTTTATGATAGAGAAACATACCTTGGACTGGACAAACATGTAGGTTTTGATGATAATGGACAAGCATCATATGGTCTATGAAATGGTCTAGTCTGTCAAAACCTTGACCACACAGCCCGACTTTAGGCTGTCTGATTTGGCATTGGTATGCCTAGTAGGATGAGTACTAATCAAGCACAAAAGTGTTTTAAAATTTACCTTTTGACCATTGTGTTTGGTAGCCCCGGTTCCGTGCACTTTTTTCGAGTGCTAAGCGTCACGCGGGTCAGCCGGGTGGTGTTAATTGATGGAAATAGGTACCGACGTTCTCCAAGAGCGCCCAGCTCGCCAAAACGACAGGACACTCGTCCCATTTACACGGGAAGGGGCGGAGGGCATGACGCAGGGTATCAATCGTATTCATTATAGTCAATGGAAAGGGCAATCTCAACTTGTTGACTGTTGTTGGGATCGTTCGGCGGCTATGGCAGGGAAGACGATATCCTGGTCGTTGATACCCTGACTTCTACCTAGCATCGGTGTCCGCTCGACGACGACCTTCGCTGCGTTGCCGTTTTTGAAGCCTTTTTAGACCCCTTCTGTCAGTAAAGCCAATATTTCAGGCGCTCCTCGTAAAAATGTCTCTGCTAAGCAGTCTTACGAGCTATGACGACGTTACTCTTGTTTTGCTTTCTGGGCTGATTCTGACTGTGACCGCCGGCATCGTCTCTCGGTCTGAGCCACTCGCCCATCCTCTTGTGCTTGGCCAACAAAGCGAGCCCTCAAAAGTCCGCCGTCCCACCGAAAGTGCAGTCTATCGAAACTATGGCGTTGGGATGTATATGCCTGTAAGTTGGCAGCCGGACGAGTGGTTCTGTATAACTCAAACGTAGACACCCGCAGCTCCCGACGCGTCCTAAACGCGACGTCCTCACCGTAGGCAACCTGTTGCAAGGCGACGCGAAAAACGAGAGGACTCTTTTTGGAACCAAGGCCAGTTGTTACCTCTTACAATAAACATTCAACTCACAGGTTGCCTGTATCTAGACGACAAATCCCGAGATGCAAAAACAAATAGCGGCGTTAGGCTCCGGTCTTGTTCGGAAGTTGAACCTTGCCCCTCGTGACTCCAGCGTTTTAATGCTTGTGGAGGATAACTTTGGTATGTTTAAAATCCTTAGAGGGGATATCTTGAACTTACACAACTGTAGAGTCCCTACTTTCTGTGTTGACGTTGAGCTCGTTCTCCGTTACTCCTATCACCATTAGCAGTCTTCAGCTCTTGAATCCGGTTTTATCTGTGCACCCCCCGTCGGCAATCATCGTCCAATCTAGCTTTTTGCATATACTGCTTGAACAACTCGCCGACGAAAAGGAAAATGGTCTTCGCTTGGTCGTTGTGAGTCCTGAGCTTCATGAATGACAACTATTCGGTGTAACGGTGAATGTCTAGGTTGGTGAAATCGATGCACTCGCCGAATCCCATGCGCGGAAGACTGGTATAATTCTCCTTCGCTGGGCAGATATTTTCGAGAGCGGTTCGGAAATTGTGACCCTCGAAACGGGAGACCTCCCAAGTATGTCAACAAAAATATGCGTCATTCGGTATATCTTATATTCAATTTTTTAGCTGCCAATGATGTCTTTATGATTTCGTACTATGCTGACGATTTGGGGGCAAGTTCCCTTCGTTCGTTCACGCGGACTGCTCCTGATTGTTTCTCCATAGCAACCCAAGGCCGTCCAGTTGACCCATCAGGTATGCAAGGATTGGACTTTTGTCTCGACGGGACCTTTGAACATTGGTGCTATTTAGAATATGACAGCCGCCGTTGTATCTGCCCGAGGTCTCTTCGCGGTATCCTCTCCGGTGTCCTCGAGCGACCGGATTTTGTCGTCCTTTTCAATGAACACACCATTTGGAATGGCAGTTACGCTCCAAGCCCTGTGGGAAGGTAAGTTCCATATTATTAACCGCTGTGTCCTCGAAGCCTAACCGACACTAAGGTGCAAGCTTCGCGACAAAGCCAAACATTGGTTTGTTTAAGTCTGGTAAGTTGTATTAGACTTGAGTGTTAATTGGCATGGGGCTGATCTAATTTTAGAATCGGAGAAAGTTGAAGAAAATATCATATCGGTGGTTGCTTCGATCAAGCCAACCCTACTCTTCATCACACCATCCGAACTGGCTTCGCTCTCGAACCAGGTTTTAGCAACAGCCAAGGGCTCCTTCTTGTACTCACTTGCCTGGAAGCGGAAGATGGGAGCATTGTTGGAAGGTAACATCAGTCGCACGACCCCCTGGGATCGCGTCGTGTTCGAGGATGCTAGGGTTCGTTGGAGTCTTGCTGACTTGCGCGGTGTCGTCACCGCTGGCGGTAGGTGGCTTGGATCTGGCTTTGGTTGAATCATTTTTCTCACAAAACAGGCACAGAACCGAGCGACCCCAGCACACAGGCCATTTGTTCCATCGCGATGTCCGTTCCGATCGCCCGGGCCCACGTTCATCCCTTGTCTGCATCACCTATTCTAGCGTCCCATCCGTTGGATTTGCAACGACATTTTCCTGCAACTGGCGGAAGTCGGATGTCCAAGGTAAGTTTAACTCTAATTGCTCGCAAGATTTCAGACCGAGTCTAATACATTCGCAGGACCCCCTGCACGTCGGACCCCCAGCTCCCAGCGTGGAGATAAAACTCATTGGCGTAAGTGAGAGTGATATAGAGGCTGGGAACGATCCTAGAGGGGAGGTAGGGGCTTTATTGTTCACGTCGACCCCTCAGGCTGAAACGCTATGTTCGTGTTTAGATGTTGATCCGCGGGACCTCTGTCGGTACGCCGCTCTCGGAGTCAAGTCTGCCATACCCAGATGGCTGGTTGCCAACTGGCGAACGAGCAATGGTACAGAGCAACGGCACATTTAAGGTCGTGGGGCGCCAGCGCCGTACTATCGCGCCATGAATGCACGCTGCTGAAACACATTTAAAAACGATGGTGCTCTCGATCCTAACTCTGCTCTCAATTTGTGCTTTGTGTAAATAGGCTTGAACGTGCTTTGTATCGCTATAGTGTAAACCAGCCACATGACCAAATGCAGACCAATCAGCATAGCTTAAACCAGTACAATCCGAGCCTGTTGGCAAGCCAGCAGCCCGAAACTGATGGATATCACCAACAACCACAGCAGAAACAGGGACCACAGGCACAGCCTAACAAAACCGGTCACTGTTTGACGGTCAGCAGCGCCGTGGTGAAGTGGCAGAAGCTGGCGCACCTTTTCAGCTTGGATCGGCGGTCCAGTAGTGCTTCCGATAAGGTGCCTTCCTTCCGAGCTTTCTTAAGCTGCTCCATTGTAGTGGTGAGTATGGGAATTTGACTGTAACAGAAGCTGGGACGTACCGCCTTCCTGTCCTCTGAAGATATAACAGACTTGCCAGCTCCCCAAGCTTGAAACTTGTGGCTAAATACGTAAGGTTAGTACGGTTTAGAAGTTTATTGTGATACAACAGACATAGACTTACTTGGTTCCAGTCTCATCGATCTCTGGCGCCAGTATCTTCCCTGCCTTTTTTCGGTCCTCCTCCCCAGCTTTGCGCTTGTAATCATGTTGCACTCGAACCCAGAACCGTTCGCTAAACCCAACAGTGTCGCTGTCACCCCGCAACGTAGTTTGGCCTCCGGCTATCTCGTCCACGGAGATGTACTTTTCGTAGATGTTCATGAACGCGACCATGTGGTTGCCCTCCTCGTCCGTTTCGGGTAGAATGACGGGCGTAAACTCTTCTTGCGGGCCCCTTGCCTCTCTGTCCGCAGAGACCAGCCCGAGTGCATCGCAGGAGAGGAACTTTCCCTCTGGAGTTCGAAGGTTGATTGTTAATGAACCCGCGACTCGTGTTGCCACCCACACCTGATTGACCTCTGTTGGAACAAATGAGAGCGGCTTTGAGCCTTCCGTCGATGAAGAAGCTGAGCTAAGAGCTTGAATATTGATTCGGTTCCGAGTTGAATCAAAGGCGACGCAGGTAGTCGTGGCGGCTTGGTGTATGATAAATGTTGGGCCAAGTACTTGCTCAGGGGTTTCAGGCTGGACCCAAGCTACCAAAGCCCGTTATATTAGTTCCATTTTGGTGCATTGCGACCTAATACGAACTCACTGCCTGGGTCAATGTCGTCCTCCCTGGCTTCCTCCTCCCCCTCCCTTGCCTTGCGCTTCTTTGATTTTTTCTCCCCTTTAAAAGTCAGTTTTTTAGTCTTTGGTTTGTCGGGCATGACTCTAGCTCGATTTATGCCAGCCAACTAATATCAAGACAGCGCGGAGGGGTGTACAAGACAACAAGTGAGGTGGTGACAAACAGAAATATGTCACGCCAATCGACCATACTTGGCGCTCGGCGCTTCAGTTTGCACCCGGCGCAAGATTCGTTGATACTCGCAAACGTCGTCCCCCGCGTCGCTGACACTTTCAAGAGATCACGATGGCTAAATTCAACCCGGGTAAGTGCACATAGGATACCTAGCTCCCTCTATACACAATTCATTTCACGTCTGAGCTTTTGGAGTGTCATAATCGGCGGATGGATTATGCTCGGACAGATGGACCAAGGGGGGTCGTGAACTTGCGCGGAGAGCTGAGACATGCAGCCTGACTAACGTTCATACCACATTCCAGACGTGACTTCCTCCCGCCGCAAAAGCCGTAAGGCGCACTTTGATGCGCCTTCTTCCGTCCGTCGGAAGATCATGTCTGCTGCACTATCCAAAGATCTGCGTGGCAAGCACAACGTACGTTTGAATTCTCGAGAATGCGACGAGCCCCGCTGAGCGCATGATCGAATAGGTTCGCTCTCTACCGGTTCGCAAGGATGATGAGGTGTTGATTGTGCGGGGGAAATACAGGGGACGAGAGGGCAAGGTCACCCAAGTGTACCGGAAGAAATGGGTTATCCACGTTGACCGTGTCCACCGTGACAAGTCCAACGGCTCGACCTCCCCTATCGGCATTCACCCGAGCAACGTTGTCATTCAGACGATCAAGCTCGACAAGGACCGGTAAGTCTCGTGGGGTTGAAACCATGCAGGTTTGCTCAGATTGCATCGTTTCAAGTCGTGCAATCCTCGAGCGCAAAGACAGGAAGCGTGTGGCGGGTGAGAAGAAGGATGCCGACGCAGAAGCCTGAGGTGTGTTGTGAAATCCTTACCGTCGCAGCTCCCTCATCCATGTTCGACCCCAGGTGTCACTTTCTTTCCGGTTCACTTGTACTCATTCCTGCTTTCACGCTTCAAAATCACATGTACCCATGCGTCCCACATTCGTAAGATGCCTATCATGCCAATCGTTTTGCATCAAAATTACTGTGACGAATTATGAACCATCAATGTCGTGTGGTGAAATCAAGCAGCGTTTAAGCAGCGTGAAACGGGTACGCGGGAGGGTTGGAAGTAAACGCCTAAAAAATGACGTCCTCATCCTTGTCTCCCAGCAAGTTGGATGGCGTTTCTTCGTCCACCAGTGCTGGGACAGATACCGCCACCCCGTCTTTCTCAGCTTGCTCTGCTTGAGCTAGCCGCTCGGCCTCTGCAACAGCAGCATCACGTTTCTTCTTCCCCTGAACCTTCTTTAACCTATACAGAGAAATCCATTAGGGGCAACCAAATGAACGAGTTAAGACTTGCCTGAAGAACTCTTCGCGATCTGCTTCGTCGAGTTCGGACACAATATAGGCAATAGTATTTTCAAGTCTTGGTATAACAACGTGCTCGATCGCGTTCACTCGTCGGTTCGTCGCCCTAATGACCTCGTCGAGAATCGTAAAGGCAGTTTGCAACGAGGCTAGTTCTACCAAGGTCTTCACAGCGTTTGCATAGGTCTGTCTCGTCTTCTGGATTTGTTGGCCACCTCTCGACAGACCAGTCAGATTGAAGTCTTCAGACAACCGTCAGTATCCTCTAATATCGAATTTACGGGCAAAGCGCACCTGTACCGCTCACTTGTTCTACCTCAAAGGCAGGAAGTACGACACCGGATACGTTCTCTTGCTTGGCTTTCACCTTGAAGGTTGGCGACTTGGCCTGCTTCTGGACAAGATACGAGATATCGCCTGTGGCGTATGTAACCTCTGCCATGGAGAATGCGGCAAGCTGCATCACACGCCCCATTTGACGCTTCGCCTAAAATATTGGATACTTCAGTTGGTACGCCTTATGTACGTCTCTCGACACACCCACCTCGTCCACCTTTTTCAGAATGGCACGAAAACGGAGTGTAAGTGCATCGCGTTTCTTGGCTAGGAGAGAGTGACCAGTTTGGGCGCCTTTGAGCCGGGTCTTGGTGAGCGTCAAGGTCATTCGAGTTGGGAAGACATTCTCGCGAGCGCCTTGGCCAGACATCTTGCGTTAGAGGCAAAGATGATGACAGTCGTCTCAGGGGGCACACGAATTGGGAGGAGCTGGGCGCTTAGATCAGGGATTGATTTATATCACGTCTGTGGGTTCCTCCGTCGTTCCACCATACACACCAGCGTCTCTGCCGTCCGTGCCAATAAACATGCTGATCATCTCCAATCCTATGTCCGGCCACAAAAATGGTCCTAGAACAATTAGCGACTCCGTCCTGCCTCTTTTGAACGAACATGGAATCGACTTTACCCTGAAAAGCACAAACGGGCCAGGGCACGCTGGCGAACTAGCTCAAGAATACCTATCGTCTCTTGACAATACCGGCGAAGCTGTCATCCTTGTCTCTGGGGGTGATGGTACTATCCACGAAATTATTAATGCACTGTATGCGAGCTTGGCATCGAGCGACCCCAAGCCGCCTGTTGGGCCCGGGTTGCAGCTCGTTTTGCTCAATTCTGGCACAGCAAACGCTTTGTTTCATTCAACGTACCCTCTCGTCGCGGGTCCCGACGTACAGGAATTTGTTCGCAGGACACTCCCTGCCGCGAATATAGACACCATAAACCAGCTACAATCGGTTGTTGCGTATCTCCGCGGAACAAACAACACACGCCCCCTGACCTTGGCTCGGAACACCACGTTTAGGCGAGGCGGCTCTGTCAAGGAGTGCCTGCTATCGGTGGTCGTTGCGTCAACCGCTCTCCATGCCAATCTCCTCCACACATCGGAGAACTTGCGGGCCTCGATACCCGGAGTCGAAAGATACGCTGAGGCTGCGAGGCTAAATCTTGACAAGTGGTCACATGCTAAAGTCTGTCTGAATCCTGTCTCTCAGGAGGTCCCCGTCACGATATATGACCCGGCCTTGGACTCGTTTATCAAGTGCGCTCCGAACCAGCTCGAAATTGATGGTCCATTTGCCTATTTTTTATCGACACTGAATGTGGACAGGCTTGAATCGGGTTTCGTCATCACACCACTAGCCACGCGGATCAAGCCGGACCACAACACGATGGAAATGGTCATTATTAGGCCATTGCGCAGCCCCCAAATAGCCGAGGATTCAGTACAATTTAGGCAAAAGTTTGCGCAAATTCTTATGAGCAGTATGGGAGCTGCACGGAGCGCAAGCCACTTGAACCTCCGGTATCGCAAAGATCAAAGCTCCCAAGAAGCTCCGTCTGAACAAGGGGACGGACCCACGCTTGTCGAATATTACCGTTGTTCTGGATGGGAATGGATTCCGGTGAGTTTACCAGTCGTGCTGGGGCATTCGTTGCTTAATCAGACGACAGGAGGGTGGCGCTGAGGACGCAGCATACATGTGCGTTGATGGGAGTATACTAGAAATCGAGGAAGGAGGGCGTGCAAGTTCTGAATGTGTGTTGTCTGATAACCGTGGAATCAAAGTGTTCGTGTAGTCGATAGACAACATCGCGTGTTACCCCTGCCATGCTTCCCTCCGTTGTGTTTGCGCTTTGGACTGAGTGGTTTGACCTTGTGCTCATGTAAATCGTTGAATAGGTATTGAAAAAAGGGGAGGGGTATCACGTGACACACAGTGGCGACGTGTTTGTATGTTTTTGGACCAACGCGTGACCTTAACGATCCACCATGGTCAGTTTTTATCTGAGATTCTCATGTGAGATGGCTAACTCTAGCGAATTAGTTATGTGCATAAACAACAATCATGTCCCGCTTCAATCCAACACGAACTTCTTCGCCTCTTGTCCGCGCACGCGCGCAAACGACCGCCTCTGTTTCCACCCCAGCCCCTAAAGTTACTCGCCCTGCTTCAGAAGAAATCTCGACGTCTTCCGCCAAGTCTCTCCAGCAACTCACCCCGCATGACGTTCAAATCATTGACGCTATTATCGAACGAGCTCCGGCCTCCGCCAAGGCTTTTGTGGCCGTCTACAAAGCCTACAACGCCGTGCTCCAAGAACGCGGACTTAATCCTAGCGATGATGTTATCTACTACGAGTTTCTGCTCAAACTTGGTCTGGTCAAGGGGGCAGAATGGGGAGACAAGTGGGCCACCGCGAAAGCTCAGCTGAACCTCGGGGGTGTTGAAACCTCGGCACCAGATAATGAACCTCCCCCGCCACTCTCTCCGTCCCCACCTTTTGCTACCCCAGCTCCTCTTAGTTCGCTTAGGACTCCCGGGCCAAGTAGCCAGGCTACACGTACTCCCCGCTATCGTGCTCGATTTGTCGACGACACTCCCGCGTCTAATCAAACCCCCAGTCTGGACAATCCACCCGAAGCACCCGAGCCCAGCCATGCCAGTGCTAACTTGCAACGGCTTTTGCGCAAGCTCACTGCTGTTGATAGTTCTAGCACAACCGGCAGAACTGAGACTTCAAGCATAGCGACACCCTCTTCTCGAGTGTCTAATCTTGCGATGGCTCATCCTGTTCGCAGCAAAGGAAAGGAACCAGCCACGCCCAGACCTAGCACTCGACCTCCCGTTCGGATTGCCGAACCGTTGGATGGCGCAACCCCTGCTCGCCAGCCTCTTGGATACCGAAGCCGATTTACGACACCAAATATTCCCGCCTCGTCCCGCGAAAAAGTTACGGCACCTGCCATTCAAGTCAAGCGGGAAGAGTCGGTAGAACCTACCGCACGAAGTTCCATAGAGGAGCCCCCACGACGCAATGGAATCAATGAGCCCGATACCTGGCGGTTGATCAAGATGGAGAAAGATGCGGACCACTTCAGAAACGACAGACTCTTGGAAAAGTTCTTTTCGCTATGGAAGCAAAACACCATTTGGATTCGAGTAAGCCTCTTTCTATCCCATTTTCAGGCACCTGCTTAACCCAAGTAGGATACGACTCTACAAATAAGCGAAGCGCGTCGCAAGCTTGCCCTTCGTGAGCGCTTTACACAGTGGCAGGACAAATCGCGAGCTCGATTGGATATGGCACGGAGAGCGGCGCGGGTGGATGCTTATTTTACCCAGCGTCGCGTATTGCTTCATTGGCGTCAGGTGGCGGGAAAGCGACGCCGCCAGCAGTGGCAAGTCGACATGAAGAGGAAACTCCGGACGGTAAGAACGTTGGTCGACAAGAGAATTTTGCGCCAGGCGTGGGAGGTATGTCTACTTGGCGCTTTTGAAGGCGTGTTCTCACCTGAGATTCCTTTAGCGTTGGCGGCAAGTGGTACAGCCAACAGCTGCTTTGGAACAAGCCGAAGGCTTCTATGATGCGACTGTTCTGCACCGCTGCATTGTTCATTGGGCACAACGCCTGCAAGCAGTGCGTGTACTCCCAGTTCGTGCGTTGGAGTTCCGGGCGGCTCGAAACAAGACTCTTTTGAACGATATATTCGATGCCTGGAAGAGTCGCGCTGAGCTGCGGGTCATGGAGCGGATGACATTAGTTAAACGAGATCACCGCATTAAGAAGGAAGTATTTCTCAGGTGGAGTAAGGATACGTGAGTCTACTTGTTGGCGGCCCTAGGAATCCGGCTCTGATTGGTTTGAGGTCGTAGGCACTTGCATCATGCGGCTCGCAATTTACACGACCGGCACGTCCTTCGTTCCATGTTTATAGCTTGGAAGTCCAAGGCTAAACGAGTTCGAGTGAGTATATGTTGGCCACTACTCATCCGTTACTTACCCTTGCTTAGGCCTTAGAACGCAGGGCAAATGACTATGTTCGACGTCAGAATCGCATTCTGTTACATGCTATACACCGGGTATGGGTTGCGAAAGCTCGAGGCGAACAACTCACGCGGGTGAACAATGCGCAATTACTCAAGGACGCTCTTTCTGTGTGGCGCAACCGAGTTGTCGAAGTACAGTCTCTCGAAGGTACGACAGTCCAGTTGCTATATTTCCAACTCTCGGCTTAACCACTTTGCTATGCTCCATTCAGCCAAAGCTGTTGCTCTTATTCAGCAAGCGGATAGAGACCTCTTAGTTCGAGCCTTCCATGTTATACGCAACCGCATCCAAACTTTCCGAGAAGAGGAAGTTTTCGCAGCTCGACACTATGAAAAGCAGCTTATTACAAGCGCGCTCGCTACATGGAGAGAGGCCGCCGCTTTACGACGCAAGCAAGCCCGTCAAGCTAGGATCGCACGGAGATTTTTCGTCGAGCGATCCTGTTTCAGTTTGTGGCGGGCGGCATTGGTACAGAAGCGTCTGGCTGGATTAGAGCACCAGTTAAAACGGGAAAAGTTGAGGTCGGCCTTGCAAGGTAAGTTAACCGTTTAGGGTATCACCGACTTAAGCTTAAACAATTCCTAGTTTGGAAAGGGCGGCTCAAACGACACATAATGCTCAAGAGAATGGGCGATGTCGTGCAGGGCATGGTGGAACAGGTGAATTAACCTGAGCAGAGCCCACAATAACTAGTACTAACCCATCTCGATAGCGCATCGCTTATAACGCTCTCAAAAAGTGGATTGGTGCGGTGGTTGAAAACAAGCTCCAGCTACTACAAGCGGTTGATGAACGAAATAACCGGCTTCAACGGTATGAGTAGCCGCCATCAGTTCAAACGACATTACTTACCCTTTGGATCTCAGATTGGCATTTGACAAATGGAAAGAGGTGAAACGACGCCATCAGGAGGAGATGAGTCTACTACGAAGTTTCCAAGACGTCAAACGAGAAGGTATGATACTATTCTGGATTGAGATCAACCAGCTCTGACCAACCAACTCACTCAGACATGATCCGCCGCACTTTCCAAAAATGGCTCAGTGTTTCGAGACACGCTCAACACCGCCGCCAGAGCCTGGAACGTAAAGAACAGCAAATTCGCTTGGACGCTCTCGGGCGAGTTTGGGATGTATGGCGTGACAGATTTAAAGAGGGGGATTTGCAGGCAGTGGTAAGCCTATAGTCTCACATGAACCCTATTGTATATTCAATGGCTGGTGGTTCTAGGAAACCCTGGTACGGTTGCAAGCGCAGCGTAGTTTGGTCTTTAGCGCGTTCAGGCTATGGGAGAGCAAGTCCAGGGCAAGTGACTAAGTTATCGCTAGCTCGGTTTATTCGTGCTGAACGAAAATCTAGGCGCTGCCCGCCCTTCGACTATATGCGAGCAACGTTCGTCGAAAGGCGTTTGAAAAATGGAGAGCGTCTCTCCCGTCGGCTAAACTGGCCCGAGTGGCCAGAGAGTTTGAGAAGGAGAAAGTTCTCGGTACGTCGCAACTTGAACTACTTCCCTAATTCTACTAACTAAGCATGACTTAGGTAAAATGCTAACTCACTGGAGAGAGCGTTACCAGACTAAGATAGGGCTCAAAGCAGTAGCGTGAGTACTCAAGTAGTGCCGGCCAAGTTTATTGCATTAACCCTATATCTAGTCGCGCCCGTTATCTGCGTTTGCCGCCCGCAGCAGTAGCGCCACGACCAAGCGTCTTGAGCTCGGCCGCGGCTTCTCGGGCGGGGCCTGCATCGCGGCCAGTCTTGCCTTCCTCATCTGCTGCTCCAACGCCCGCACATATCCCCCGCGCAACCGCGGTCAGCCTTCTTGGCCGCAAGACAGTATCAGAACGTGCTGCATCCACGGCCCCAGAAACTCGCGCACCCTCCCCCGCCACAACCGTGGCCCGTGCTCGGTCTCGTAGCCCCGTCAAGGCCGTACAAACACCTAAACCCCCGTTTGTGGCTACACCTGCACCCGCCCCCACACCACCCACCCGAGCTAGCTTGTTATCGGGCTTCCGTGTCACGCCGAGGCCGGCGCGCACAGGACCATTTGGCTCTGGACCTACAGCCTCGGCATCGGTGCAAGGGGAGACGGTAACTACTGTGAGCGAAGGGGCACAACCTCCCTTATCATCTGCAGGGACGCCGTTTTCAGAACGACCGAGTCGTTTAGTAGGTCGAAGGTTTGTTAGGTAGTTGTGGGGTTGGTTGTCGATTGGATATGCTGTCTTGAATTATTCCCTAACTTATTGCTTTTCGCATTTCTCTCTATCTACATCATTCTTGTTTTACCCGGTGAAAAGTTACGCAGCGTTTTCGGTATAAATACTGTTAGGTCAGTAAGCAATAATGAGGAATCTGCCACATCAAGTCAAGCCGAAACGTCAACCAACGATGGCCCAAAGGATACGTTACAACGGTCATATGTACGAACTAAACCGATATTTAAACAAGTGGGCCGAGCTAACTTGGCCTGCACACATTGTGAAGCACGTGCTCCCTCTTTTTTTTTCTTTTTTTTTTTGGAACACATCTTTAACCAGCTACAAGAACGGCACAAGGCACCGGGAACAAAACAAAAACAACCGCGATGGACAGAGGCACGGGGTACACATAAGAACTACTAAAGCACGAACTGAGGGCGTCCTGCGGAGAGACGCGTGCTGCCTCCTTGGTTATATGTGTGCCTTTTTCTCTACACGCCTCCGCCCTACCTCATAGCACCAGCAGGCCCGATAGGCTCACCGCGGTGTGGAGTCGGGTATTAAAAGGGCCAGTTCATATTAAACTTGAGGTTCACTGCACTGTCTAACTGTTTGTCGGGATCTGAGTACTGTACAACTTCTGGCTATGCCTGGCCGCGAGGAAACGCAACTATTATATCGCTTTCTATGCATGCTTGCAAGTTTGATGCAATTATACATGACTGCTGTATCAAAAGGTCCATGAAACTGAAACCGGGACGTATACCTCCGAAAACAAATCATATGGCTGGTTGAAAAAAATGGAAAGGACTAGACGTTGTGGGTGGCATCTCCTTGCACAACCGCTCCCTGGTTGCTCAAGTGCTGTTCCTCCCTATCCCTTCTCCACATATCCGTAAGATCCTCCCCGCCGCGCTTCACTGTACCCGACAGTTCTATAGACTCGCCACCCTGCGGAGTTGGGCTAGGGGCGGGGCCATCTTGAGCTGTCTTGTCGTCTGGGCTCGGGATGCCGGCTTGGTCTTGCTGGTAGAGAGGTATGCGGGGTGAATACGGGCGATGAGAGAAGGGAGAGGCCAAGCTTGGGTAATACTGTCTGTAGCTAAAGTAGGAAAGGGCAAGGCCTGGAAAAATATGAGTTTCAGATTGTAAGAAACGATACCGCAAACATACCAACTAGAGAGCCGACGAGAACATCCTGCCAATGATCTATAAATGTCACCACGTTAGCGGGGTTTAAAATACCCAAGAATCACAAGCCTTACGTCTGTAATCCATCGTCCTCTGTGACACCAACACATCAGGATCGATTCATCCGGCAAAATAGGAGTATTCTATGCTCACCGAAATTGCAACCATCAATGCGCCAGTCAAGGGGGTCAAGGCAATCCAGGCCTTGCCCTGTGGAAGAATTTTAATCACTGGGGCCAGCGAGCGCTGATTAAATCGCCCACCGTATGTCCCCGCTCATCAAACAGGTGCATTTTCCCAGCCAGGTAGAACGACAAGAACCCCAACCCAGCAAACGACACTAGACGGCGATTAGCAGGGTTAATACGCGCATATAGGGTCCTTTACGGGGTGACAAACAATCACGTACAGCTGGAATGCCCACTGAAAAAGGAACGGAATCCATCCTTGAGCCTTGCATGGTCGGTCTGTGTGCAGATATTCACGGAAACAAGACCATATGGGGACGTATCCACAGTTCCGGACACGGGCTGGCACCTGTCTATCAAGTCTGAAAAAGGCGGTGAGCCCCTAACCGGGTAATTTCAACACGAACAAAAGAGTAAAGACCAACGGACCTGGACGTGGGCGGCCAACAGTTACTTTGACCAGCTGAGTGATAGAGCCTGTTGTCGCCAATCCTAGGAGGACTAAAAAATATTATGAGCCACATTGCGAGAGGGATATAAAATTGTGCCTCACGTCCAAGCCAACCTTGGCGCCAAGTGATCAGTTTAGGTCTCCAAGCACAGCGTAGAAGGAAAAGAGCAACGTACTGTTGTGCCAGTCCCACCAAGAGCGTACCGTGAGCAAATTGACAATGGGCATTAAAACGGCAGGTGCTACGAGGCCAGTTGAGCGAGATCGGCAAGATTGGTGAAAATTTTGAGAAAAAAGCACGTACCGACCAGCGCAATCATATACAACGCAAACGGAGGGACCCGCTCGTGCTCCGCAAAGCTGTGGGTCGAAGCAATAGTAAGCTTCATTCGGGTACCAGAGCGAATCGAGTGCGCCACTCACGTATGCTGTATACTTGTATCCGTCAATGAGAACTGGCGTTTGAATCCTTCAATCGAGTCGAGCAAGTAGAACAGACCGCTGCCAGGGTATTGTCAGCCAAACAGAGCGACATCCCACCTAGTTTGAGGCATTAGGGGGTCAGGACATACATGATCACGATCGTTGCTACCCTTGATGACAGTCACACGACTAGCATTAGCCATCCATCAAGCAAGCAAGCAAACTGCACATGAACTTGCCAGTCGAGACCATAAGTCAACAGAAGCTTTAGCCTTCTCTTCGGTACGGGGTGTCTTGAGAGCTCAACCGCGCTGTGTCCTGGTTCCTTGGTCAAGTGAGGGACCATCGTGTTGGTCGATGATGCGGAACGAAGGGACCGCCCTATCGGCTGTGGATGCGGCTGGAGCGATGAACGATGGAGAGGCTCGTCGATAAGGATATATTCCGCTTGTCGTGGAGGGGAAGCAAGAGCGTTCATGTTCGGGGTGTTGAGGGGGTATTTGTATGGGACCGATCAATCCGAATTTGCGAGGCGATTAGCGCTCCCCTTAATAAAACCACGCGACTCCTGGAGTACAGTACGCAGTCGGTGGATTTCTACCCCGAAAACACAGCCGAGAACCGCAGTCACCCTTGAGGTGCCCGCAACATCCAGCTGACTTGTTGCTGTCATCGCGCGGATGTACGCTCCCAAGGATGCTGCGCTAGTCTGGTTCGGGAGTGGAGCGGGTATGGACTCTTTTGTGCAGCTGCTCCTTGCAATTCCGAGCATCATTCCTGTTTAACTTGTCTTGTTCCTCGATGGTCGGTGGTCGGCCAGTGACAGCATATAGAAAGCGTTGCAACTGCGGTAAGCAGTTTTCTACGTTCTCAAGTCGTGCCTTTCATAGTGAGAGGAATTGGAGCCGAGCGGGTGGTACGTACCTGATGACCAACGTCACCCGATCGCGGTCACACACCATATACGGACGACATTTAAGCCCCAACCCATTCCTCTGCCCGCTTGGAATCCGTTGGCCAAACGTAGAGGATGGGAGGATTGGGGGCGAAAATGCTGACAAAGCAGCTGGATCGGGAAGGCAGGGTGGTTCCGCCGATTTACCGGTCGTCTAGCCGCCACGGATGTGAAATAGCGACCTGATTATTATTGCTGTTTGCAAAACGGTTTGAGTTCGGCGCTTGTGGGCCTTCCCCGAAGGAAAAAAATCACCTCGGGCAG
>WSLN01000148.1:0-15165 GCA_019677355.1 Ceratobasidium sp. 370
GTGCGACGAATGCGTCGAGAGGCTTATCGGTGGCCTGTCGAGCATACACCCACTCGTCACGATTGTGGAGAAAGCTGCGAGGCTTCCTCACTTGCAGTCCACGGTCAAGGTTCTTTTCCGCCTGATCGAGGACGCATCGCATTTTATTATCCAGTATTACACCGAAGGAGGGACTGGTACGTGTGTGTAAATATTGGGACAGGCCATACGTGATCTATTTGACGTAGGACAAACGGTACGAGCGCTGGCAGGTTCGACCCCTCAAGCACAAGTGGATGGATGGTTACAAAGGTTACAAAGCGTTAAGGAAGAGTTCGGACTAGGGATGGCCGTGCAGACCCTTCTGGAAGGTCGGTGCATCACGTCGCCGTGAGTATACGAGATTGACTTATAGCATGTAACGATATACCAGGCCAACCGAGGCTGCTCAACGAGCTCAACCCACTTTACGAAGCTGGCTACGATACTTCGCGCACGTGTCTGGATGGTACCCGAACAAAAATCATAACCGACATTACTGCCTGGTGCGAAAGTTCAAATGGCTCGGAACGCTTGCTTTGGGTGCACGGTCACGCCGGGTTAGGCAAAAGTACAATCGCGGCTTCAGTCTGCCAAAAGCTCGCCAGTCTCAATATGCTAGCTGCCAGCTTCTTCTGCAAGCGCGATGACAAGGAGCGACGAGATCCTCAGCGAGTCCTTACCACCGCCATCCACGGACTGGCACATTGCCAACCCGCCTATGCTGAAGCTCTCACGAGCACGATACTGCAGGACATCTCAATCTGTCGCTCGCCCAGTATGGAGACACAGTACAACAAGTTGATCAGGGATCTGTCCGGACTTCCGAAAGTGTCAGCGGCGACCCGCCGCTTGGTAGTTGTAGTCGATGCGCTGGACGAATGCGGAGACGAGCAAACCCGCAGGCGACTTCTCACGCAGCTTCACCGCATGTCGCAGGCGATGGATTGGCTTAAGGTCGTGATTACGAGTCGGCCAGACCGAGACATCAAGAGGCACTTTGGTTCGGCGGCCCGCGAGCTCGCTTTCGCCAGCTGGGACTTGGGCGAATATGGTGCCGTCGATGATATCAAGACATTCATTCGTGATCGCCTACACGAGTCGCCGGAAGCTGCGCTTCTACCAGCCAATGCCACATCAAAGCTAGCCGAGAAGGCCAATGGGCTATTCATATGGGCGCGTACAGCGTGCGAGTTCATTCTAGACAGTAACGACCCACGGGCTCGTTTCGATTCGCTACTCGAAAAGGCCGAACTCACACCAACTATGAATACTCTGGATTTGCTATACGACACAGCAGTCGAAGCGAGCGTAGGCAAAGGCGGCGGCGACGATGTACAGGACGTCCGGCAATGTCTTGGAATAATCATCGCTTGCTCCACCCGAACGCCGCTTCCTATATCTACTCTGTGCGAAGTACTTGGCGACCGCATCAAGCCGCAGGTATTAGGTATCGTGGTGGGTAAGCTGGGCTCGGTTCTATACATCGACGAAACCCAAGGCGGGGCTGTCCGGGCGTACCACCCGTCATTCGCGGATTATATCAACACACGTGATTCATCCCACCGCTTCCACGCGAACATCCCAAGGCGTAACGCGGAACTGGTTGAAGGCTGTTTGAAGACAATGATCGCACAACTCAAGTTCAATATATGCGAAATAGAAACATCCTACGTGCGGAACAAGGACATGCCCGGCCTGGAAAGGTCGGTCGAAAAGGCGATCAAGAACGGGTTACGGTATAGCTGCGAGTACTGGACCAACCACCTAGTGCAAGCTGAAAAAGCGGCATCGATATCGCCAGGCGGGGACCTTCTGAGCCAGATTCTAGACGGGCCACGAATCCTGTACTGGGTAGAAACGCTAAGCTTGATCGGAAAACTGGACACCGCGCTCCAGAGTGTACGAGATCTGAAGCTTTGGTGCGAGGTAAGTGCAGTGCCCGAAATGTTTACTTGAAGGGTTTAATCATTTAGAAACAACGTACACTTGCAGGGTGCATCCCAACTTAGAGTAGCAAACGACCTAGAGCGATTTATTCAATGCTTCTACACTCCCATATCCGAGAGTACGCCACACTTGTACATCTCCGGACTAGCGTTCTTGCCGGTGAGGACCTCGTTGGCGGACCTGCAGCAACGGCACTTTGGGAAGACGATGAAGGTGGAACGAGGCAGGCAGGATGCGTGGTCTTCTCTCCGGCATTGCATCGTGATTGCGTCTGGAGTTAATTCTGCTGCGTTCTCTCCTGATGGCCACCGCATTGTCTCTGGTTCATCGGACGGCACAGTGCAAGTATGGGATGCAGACACAGGCGCTCCAGTCAGCGAGCCACTCACAGGTCACTCAAGCCCGGTTAGATCTGTTGCGTTCTCTCCCGATGGCCACCACATTGTATCTGGTTCGGAGGACAACTCAGTGCGAGTATGGGATGCAGACACAGGCGCTCCGGTCGGCGAGCCACTCACGGGTCACTCAGACACGGTTACATCTGTTGTATTCTCTCCTGATGGCCACCACATCGCCTCTGGTTCATGGGACAACACAGTGCTAGTATGGGATGCAGACACAGGCGCTCCAATCGGCGAACCACTCACAGGTCACTCAGATTGGGTTGGATCTGTTGCGTTCTCTCCTGATAGCCACCGCATCGTCTCTGGCTCAGATGACAAGACAGTGCGAGTGTGGGATGCGGACACAGGTGCTCCCATCGGCGAGCCACTCACAGGTCACTTAGGGCCGGTTAGATCTGTTGCGTTCTCTCCTGATAGCCACTGCATTGTCTCTGGCTCATGGGACACGACAGTGCGAATATGGGATGCAGACACAGGCGCTCCAATTGGCAACCCGCTCACACATCACTCAGACTTGGTTACATCTGTTGCGTTCTCTCCTGATAGCCACCGCATTGTCTCTGGTTCGTTGGGCAACACAGTGCGAGTATGGGATGTGAACACAGGCGCTCCAATCGGCAAGCCACTCACAGGTCACTCAGACTCGGTTACATCTGTTGCGTTCTCTCGTGATGGCCACTGCATTGCCTCTGGCTCACGCGACGAGACAGTGCGAGTATGGGATGCAGACACAGGCGCTCCAACCGGCGAGCCGCTCACAGGTCACTCATCCTCGGTTAGATCTGTCGCGTTTTCTCCTCATGGTCACCGAGTTATCTCTGGTTCGTTGGATGGGACAGTGCGAGTATGGGATGCAGACACAGGTGCTCTAATCGGCGAGCCGCTCACGGGTCACTCATCCTCGGTTACATCTGTTGCGTTCTCTCCTGATGGCCACCGCATTGCCTCTGGTTCATCGGACAAGACAGTGCGAGTATGGGATGCAGACACAGGCGCTCCAATCGGCGAGCCACTCACGGGTCACTCAGACTCGGTTACATCTGTTGCGTTCTCTCCTGATAGCCACCGCATTGTCTCTGGTTCATCGGACAAGACAGTACGAGTATGGGATGCAGACACAGGCGCTCCAATCGGCGAGCCACTCACGGGTCACTTAGGGTCGGTTAGATCTGTTGCGTTCTCTCCTGATAGCCACCGCATTGTTTCTGGCTCAGACGACAAGACAGTTCGGGTGTGGGATGCGGACACAGGTTCTCCAATCGGCGAGCCATTCACAGGTCACACAGACTTGGTTACATCTGTTGCGTTCTCTCCCAGTGGCCACCGCATTGCCTCTGGTTCATACGACTTCACAATGCGAGTATGGGACGCAGACACAGGCGCTCCAATCGGCGAACCACTCACAGGTCACTCAGAGTCGGTTAGATCTGTTGCGTTCTCTCCTGATAGCCACTGCATTGTATCTGGTTCATGGGACAACACAGTGCGAGTATGGGATGCAGACACAGGCGCTCCAATCGGCGAGCCACTCGCAGGTCACTCAGACTCGGTTACATCTGTTGCATTCTCTCCCGATAGCCACCGCATTGTATCTGGTTCAGGCGACAAAACAGTGCGAGTGTGGGATGCAGACACAGGCGCTCCAATCGGCGAGCCATTCACAGGTCACTCAGACTCGGTTACATCTGTTGCGTTCTCTCGTGATGGCCACCGTATTGTCTCTGGTTCATCCGACAACACAGTACGAATGTGGGATGCAGACTCAGGTAAGCCATCTCTTCATTCACTTGTTATTTCTTCATGACCCCCTCCCCCCTCTTGAATCTTTAGACCATGGCTCACAATATAAGTGGAACATATCCAACATTCACCTCTCCGAGACCACCGTTGCCCCTCGAGCTTCTATGTGCCACGCTCCTAATGGCTGGGTCTATTCAGCTCATGGTCAACTACTCTTCTGGATTCCGCCGGATTATCGGCGTGCCGCCCGGGACGCCTCTCTATTTGCTATAAGTTCCCAACCTTTGACAACTGCAGTGTGGGCTGACGCGTCCAACTTTGTGTTTGGACCGGAGTGGGCGAAGGTCTTTGACTTGAATCGTTGAATTACTCGTTCTCTTTATCCTTGTATGTTGTGCCTACATTTACTCCCCCAATCAATGCCATTTGTTCCTTTTCTCCATGTTTGTTGCCTGAGATAGGCCGTGACTTTTCATCAGACATCTCATCATATCAATAGTTCCACATTCGCAAATTGCTCCGCCGAGCCGCAGTCAATACACACTGCTACGTCAGATTTGAATTTTGTAGAAACCTCATGTACATGCGAGAATGTTATGGAATGTTCTAGAGTGTAATCGAGTCAAGTGTGTATGCGCATTATATGCGCAGCACTCTCGAAATATCACTCTGGGCGTTTTGTAGGGTGTAGATAGAGGCACTTGCGAGCCCTCTTGCACCCCATCTCTCCATCTCTCTCTATCTTTCTCTCTCTCACACTCTTTTTATAATCGCTTTATATACACTTTTAATATACATATTTAGTTGCTACAGGGGCGGGGACTTGTATCATATTTTCAGCGTCTAGGGTAAATCCATAAGCTTCGACCTTTTTCGCCTTCATCGCCTCCTCGAGGTTGTATGTCTCCGTGAGGTCAAACTACTTGCAAATGAGGTCAGGGAACATTGGCTGTTGCGCATGTAGGCCACTCACGATGTTCTTCCTCTGCTTTAGGAGGTCGAGCTTGTCCTGTTCAGTAGCCCAGAATGAGGCCACATCGTCCGAGGTCTGAATGAGGCGGAGGCCAGAAGCGACTTTGGCGTTGAAATTAAAACAGGAACAGATAGGACTCCTGTTGAAGCGAGGATGGAGCCACGGGCGAGCAGACCGGTGAACCTCATACTAATTAAGGGGACAAATCGAGGGGATGGGTGAGCATTGTCCTGAGCCAGACATATTTATAGCAAACTTACTCGGACGTGCACCGAATGACGCCACGCATGAGTATCCCGCTTGGGTTCGATTGCAAAGACCTCCGCACCCACCTGGTGAGCCACGCCTACGCACGCCCGAAACCTCATGAACACACTCACATTAACACACAAAGTCAAACGGTCGCGTGGACACACTCGCCTTCACCCCGGCGAGATAACCTCTCCACCTCGATGAGCTTCGTGCAGCCCATGAAGGCGCTCGTTCCAGCCAGGCGTACACCTTTGAGACGCATGACAACATGTTTCTTCTGTCTTGGCATTTGGCATCACGTGGGCGACCTTGTGGAAATGTCCTTTGAGCACCCGAATGTGCCTTCCGCAGCGTTTCACCGTGTCGCACCGAACTTCCTCTGGTCCATTGGATACGATTACCAAGATAAGTCTATATGCACCGCCAGCGGTAGCAATTGCTGGGTTAACGTAAACGTCTTTGCTAGCTGCATGTGACGAGCCGGCTGGGCTTCGCCCCTTTCGACACCAAACATATTAGCGTGTGCTCTATATCTTCACATGTGATCGTCCTGCGTATATTTGAGCTGTAATTTACAACCATCTGTTAAACAGGTGCACCAAATATAGGTATCAACCATACCCTTGCGTATTTAAACTAACTTCTAAGTAGTTTGACGCCTAATCAGGCGGTGGATCTGACCTGTTTTTGGTGGCACACCAGCTCTGATGGTTCCGTGATAATAGTTTTACCAGTCTGTAATTAGGGAGAAGTGAAACGGAGTGATTATGCCGGATAGACGTGGTTGCAAGAGGTAAGACGCGGCGTGCAACCTGGTGAATTTAGCGGTGACACATAGTTCAAACCAAGTTAACCGTTTTCATGGTATTTAACGATCAAATGGACAGTATTATTCATTATATATGCGCATAATATCTCATCGATATGCTCCCGACGCATCGTCCAAGCTGTGGCATTTCGGCAAGCGCTTGGTACTCATGCGAGATCTCAGATGTCAGAGGTGATCGAGTGCCGAGAGATAACCAATCTGTTTGGCCCGACAAAGTGCTTCGTCTGGGATTTGTTTGGCTCGGCCCCTGAAAACCCGTCAAGCGCGCCCCGTCGTTTAGAACTTGAGGTGCAGATCACGTGAGAAGCCACTCCAGCCCAGCTTCATAACGATAATCTCGATGGCAAATCGCCCCAGACTCTCATCTTCGGAGCTTGCTCAACCTGGTAACATCGAGAAGTTCGAGGATTGGTCTACGACAGTGGGGGTGCGGCCCGACTCAGAACGATCCGGAGCCCCCTTACCAGACGAGCTAAAGGAGATTATAAAGCTATCCCGAACCTTCCCCACCTGGTTCCAGGGCGATGCTGTGAGCATCATGAAACTCGTTTAAAGCGCCAGTTTATCGCCCTCTCTTTATGTAGGATAGCCTCCCCTATTCTTCACTCGATCCCTTGTTGAGCCAGTTCACCAAAACGTTCCACGACCTCAGCAACACAGAGCACTACATTGCCGACAACGCGACAAACAAGTCCCTCAAGGAGATCCTCCCAGCGATTCTCCGATCCTGCTGGCGAATGACAAAATACTCGGTATTTGCGGTTGTAGCGGAAGTCGACTTCAGGACTGTTGTTGATGTCATCATCCTGGACGCCATCTGGCCTCTCCAAGCGGGACACTCTGAATCGATACTTGTGACGTGAGTGACACCAGGTTTAGTGACCAGAACTGTGAACAATGATGCATCGGCTCTAGGATGGAGCCAAAGCTTAGTCTCCCAAAAGCTCGCGGTTCGGTGGTTCGCTGCACGTCGGCCACACTAGACTCTGCTTTTTGCATCAATGCAGGTCGCGCACTGCTCAGCAAATGCTCCCCCGCTATCCAACGTGATTTTAATTCTTTCGACAACCCGCCGGGCATCAAGTCGTTGCTCCTACCACATTTGCTCATCGAATACAAAAATCCAGCAAAAGCAGACCCCACAGCGCTTCGCCAGGTAAAAATTGCAATGGTTTCTGCTCTCTACCAGCGTTACGCATTACGACACCCGGACCATTTCGTGTTTGGCATTTGTCAAACCAGCACGACTTATGTTCATGTCATTGCCGCGAGGTGGGCCCTAAAGGCGACGGCCCCTCGGACTGGCAACCGGAGCCTCCGAGACACGGGGATGACGGGTGACCGCGCCCATGGATCAACTTCGAAAGAAACACTGGAGGCGTCTCGTCAACCAGAGGCAGCCCTGAAGGTGAGGCTGCGATGATGGTTCAACGCCTTCTCCGTTCTAATCACACCCGCAGATCGAATTTTATTATCTGGATGAGTTAAATCTCGAGCTGCCAATCGACTTAGTGCGCCTGTATCTGGTGGTATTGGCTACCGTACCACTGGCCATGACGTACCGGGACCAGCTCCTTCAAAATCCGCCAACTGCACCCGCCCCTGATTTTGATGACTGGGCAGATGACCAGACCAGGGGAAGCAAATCTGAAACCACTCAGACTGGTTCGACAGGGAACAAGCATGCGAGGTTCACAGGACCGGGAGACGACGAACCAGGGGGGAAACTTGGGGATATCCAACGTCTTCCGGAGATGTCGTCACACTACAAGTGCTTGCGTTATGTTGAGTCCCTCCCATCATTGTGAGGCTCTTTCATCCGGATTTGCACAATGGTCTTGGCCAGATGTAGTCGAAAATCCCGGTCTAGCTCCTCGCAAGAGTGACGGCACAGTACTCAGGTACCAGTACATGAGAAAATAACTACTACAGCAAGCAAAAAGCATGGAAAGGACGGGTGTATGACACGACAATTGAGGTTGTATCGGTGGGATGCCCTCTTTGATTATGTTAGAATAGGGTCCCTGATCTGACCCATCATCTTCCGTACACCATATCTCCCTAGGTCGTCGACAGAATTTCGTGGAAACTTGTGAGTACATTCAATGGATGCCTATCTACAATACTCATGAAGCCATCACTCCATCATTTTCAACCGTTCGTCTGTCGCAAACGGATTACTCCGCCACAGTCACGTGGCTTAATACTTTTGACCGCCAGTGTAGCTTGGGGGATAAAAATGGGTCTGTGCACTTGCACAATGCAAACTAGGTGAATTTGCCAGGTCATGTGCCAACAGAGTGTGGAGCCAGCCCGCCTATATGCAGACGTTATCTGCCCAACAACCGGGGCTTGCCGAGCTGATCCGAAACTCTAGGTGCATCTATACCTGTACAAGCAGCTGTAAGCAGTGTCACGCAGGCATCTAATAGCACCGCCCGAGTGGGAGTTTATTCGAGATGCATCAGATCGTACAAACGACATTACAATGTGCCCATGTTGACAAAATAATAAGCAAGAAACGTCTAGCCCTTGAAAACTAGGAAGTGAGTCAACTCCGATTCCGTTTGCAACAATTATCAACTCACATTAGACAACCGACCAAACTCACGACTTGACACCACCCTGCTGCTGCTGACTCAACACCTTGAGCCAGCTATCTCCAACTTCGGCCCTCAGCGCCTCCATCTTGCGCCTAAACGCTTCAGCGTCGTCCACGACATTCGACGGCTGGGGTTCCCCGCCAGCAGGTTCGTACACTGACGCCGACGCCCTCCCGCGCCGTCGTGCGCTCTTGGACCCGGTGCCTCTGCCTGCTCCGCCCAATGACGAGCCACTCGTTTGGCGTCGATGTGCGCTCGGACGTGGAGGTGTGGGCGAGGTGACCGGCTCGGTGTCTTCGCGGATCGGCGAGGGCATAGCATGTGACTGGCGTCGTTGGTGTCTGCCCCAACCAGCGGCAGTATCGATTGTCGGTGCTTGTGAAGGCGAGGACGATAAGACGATCGGTATTTGTCCAGGGCTCGAACTGAGCATGTCCACAGACGCAGCACGTGAATGGCCGCGACTCTCGCCTGAACCACCCGCTGGATCATCGAGCTCGACGATCCGGGTCGGTTTGCGCTTCCTTGGCTTGATTTGGTGGTGCACAACAGGTTTGGGCTTGGGCGAGACGGCGGCGACAGTGAGCGCAGGTGCGGGTGAGGGGGTGGGCACGATCTTGGGAGACGGATTGGGTTTAGGTGCGGGTGGGGGGCGAGGCGCAGCGACGGCCACGACATTTGGGCTCGGCGCAGGTGCGGGCTCAATGGGTAGGGGTTCAGGCGCAGACGCTGTAATACTCCGCCGGTCGTAGAAATTGGGTGATGTCCCGTCGAGGGTGATGGTCTTGCCATCTTTGAGGAAATATTCAAAGCAGCGTGCACGGTAGTCGTCCTCAATCTCGGTAAACGGGTTGCCCTCGATGGAGATGTTAGAGATGTTGGGTAACGTGACGAGGCGGCCGACCTCGGCGCTCTCCTCGACGTGGTTGGACCGGATATCGACGCGCTCGAGAGCACCGAGTCGTTCGAGGCCACAAAGGCTTTCGAGACGGTTGCGTGAGAGGTCAAGGTTGGTGATAGAGCCAAGAGTGGTATAGATGCCCAGAACAGAATCGATCATGTTGTCAGACAGATTGAGCGAAACGAGGTTGTACAGCGCGCCGAGACCAGGCGGAACAGCGACGAGGAGATTAGACGATAGGTCGAGATGAGTAAGATACGTAAGATTAGCCAGAGGAGCAGTAGGGAAAAACGTGAGGGCGTTATCGGCCAGGGAAAGATGACGTAGCCGGGACCATTTATGGGGAGGGAGTGTGGCAGGAGGCTCGGGCGGCTCTTGGGGATCCACTTCTGGTGCGGGCGGGGGAGGAGCGTCTTCTGGGACGGTAGGAGGGATCTGGGAGGTGCGCCATGAATTGTGTCGAGAGGTAGACGAGGGTCGATGAGTTTGGTGGCGTTTGGGAGCTGACTTGCCCTCGCGCCGAAGCGGATCGTCGACCACAGCGTCGATGAGGATATCCGATACGTCTTCCAGCCCACTCCGTTTAATCGTCAAAGTCCTCAGCCCGTCGGACAACCTGTCCCATCCCAGCACCGCTCGCGGGTCGACGTCCAGCAACTCCAGGCTCTGGATGTTCTTGAAGCAGTCGAATGGGATGACCTGGTCGGCCAACGGGTCCTGGGCGAGCTCGGCAACAAGCTTGAGGCCGGTCTGCTTGATCGAAAGGGCAGGCAGCTTGGTAAACGCACTGTAGATGTACTTGAGCTCGCTGTCGACGGACGGTGGAGCGGCGCGGCCCCACCAACCAGCACCGAGCGAGAGACGAGACATGGTGCTCATGGCCGAGCTGGATCGGATGGACACAGCATCAGCACGGTCGCCGGTGGCGAGCTGAGAGGCAAACGAGAGCGGACGGGCGGGGTTGGCGAGCTTGACGTCGAGAGGGCCGACGGGGAGATCGAGAGCCTCGAAGCGCATTAGCAGATAAAAGATATGGTGCAGGTCGGTCGTCAGGACCATACCAGGTCCCGGCGTCGCTGGGCCAAGGCCGACCCAGGACAGCATGTTGGGCAGGGCGGCGGGCGGGGCATTGCGCTGGGCCCGTCGTCCAAAGCCAGCATCGGCGAGTCGCTGCTCGTGGGTGCGGATAAAGACGGCGGTGCGACGCACATAATCATCGCCGGGTTCGGTCTCGAGCACGAGGGGCATGCTGGCGGTAAGCAGCAGGCGACTGCTGCCCACGTGACCTGGCCCTCGTCATCCCGGCCACGATGGACATTTCGTGCGTGTCCCGCCTGTGCTGTCCTGCCCATACTCAACCAGCCCAGATCTGTTCTCCAGGGAGGCTACCACCATCCGCTCGCCCGCGAGTGGCAGGCCCGCCGCAGCCTGACCAAGTCGATGTTCATGTATCCCATCTTCATCACTGATGATCCCACTGCTGAGGTCGATATTGCCGCGCTCCCCGGACAAAAGCGATGGGGCGTCGACCGTCTGCAAGGTTTCTTGGGACCACTTGTTGACAAGGGCCTGAAAAGCGTCATCCTGTTTGGCGTGCCGCTCAACTGCAACAAGGTACGTACTTTAATTTCGGGTGGTCGTCTGTTAATCCAGAGCCAGGACGATCACGGCACACCCGCAGACGACCCCCAGGGCCCCGTCATCCTGGCCATCAAAAAGCTCCGCGAGCTCTTTCCCTCGCTCTACATTGCGGCCGACGTCTGCCTGTGCGAATATACCTCGCACGGACACTGCGGATACCTCTTGCCCAACACCCGCATCATCGACCAGGCTCCCTCGGCACAGCGCATCGCCGAGGTCGCGCTCGCATACGCGCGGGCCGGCGCACACTGCGTTGCTCCCAGCGATATGATGGACGGCCGGATTGCTTCGATCAAGCGCCGGCTCATCGATGCCGGGTTTGCGAACCAGTGCACCCTCATGAGCTATGCTGCCAAATTTGCTTCGGGACTCTATGGGCCTTTTAGGTGTGTTCTTGCGAAGAATGCTGTGCACGGCTGACCTTTCGACAGAGAGGCGGCAGGCAGTGCGCCGTCGTTTGGCGATCGTAAATGTTACCAACTCCCGCCCAACGCCCGTGGTCTGGCCCAGCGAGCCATCGTGAGTCTTGTGATTCCGCTCGTGGCCTCGCTAACATTGAAAAGGCTCGGGATATCAACGAAGGTGCCGATATAATTATGGTCAAGCCCGCCCTTCCCTATCTCGACGTTCTAGCCGACGCCCAGCGCATCGCCCCATCACATCCGCTCGCATGCTACCAGGTTGGCCCGGTTACTTACTATTCCGAAATATGCTCACCTGTCTACAGGTCAGTGGCGAGTACGCCATGGTTGTCGCTGGGGCCAACGCCGGCGTGTATGACCTCAAAACCATGGCGTTTGAAACGAGCGAGAGCATGGTCCGCGCCGGCGCTACGCTCATTCTTTCCTATTTCACACCCCAGTTCCTCGACTGGCTGGAAGCCTAGACGCCACTCGTAGAATAAAATGCATTGCTTGAACATTCGTTTCTCATATTGAGAGCGTGATGAGTATATACCAATCCAAGCCAACGTCGATTAACCTCGGTACAAGAAAATTGAAAAAGACGATAAGGAAACGAGACGAGAACGTGCGCGAGAAAGAAACAAGATGGAAGCGAAACCCGATCCAACGATACCGAAACTGTAATGTACTCTACACGCGCACAGCGCGATCGCCCTTGTGCTCATGCCTGTCGCTTCTTGACATTTTGCGAGAGCCATTGGAGTCCTTCAAACAGGCCCTCGCCGGTCGTCGCGCAACTGCGGAATGTGAGCCAGCAGCGGGAAAGCATCATTCAACGACGTACCTCGGGTGAACATACCATGAGCGATCACGCATCCGGTGCAATCCCAGCTTCTCCGTCACCTCTGCCGGCGACATGGCTAGCCACGACCATCAGCCGTGCACCCACCAACCTCGAGATAGACTCACCACCCGGTAGATCCTGCTTGTTTGCAAACACGAGCAGCAAACATTCTTTCATCTCCCGATCCGCAAGGATCCGATGCAACTCCTGCTTGGCCTCGTCCACGCGCTCACGGTCCTGCGAGTCGACGACAAACACGAGGCCCTGTGTGCCTATGATGAGTGTTAGCGCTGGTCGGCGGTGGCGAGGAGAGGACCAACCAGTGTAATAGTGCCTCCACAGCGGCCGAATCTTGTCCTGACCGCCAACATCCCACACATTAAACTTGACGTTCTTGTACGTCACTGTCTCAACGTTGAACCCGACTGCGTAAACCCCAAATCAGCTCGACCCTGAACAGCGGAAAATCGCTGGAAATGACGCACCGGTCGGGATGGTCGTTACACTCTGATTGAGCTTGAGTTTGTACAGAATGGCTAGCGATGGATGAGCGAGAGCGCCACAACCAGGCTGGCCAACTCACTCGTCTTGCCGGCTGCGTCCAGACCGAGCATCAGCAGCCGCATCTCCTTGTTCCCAAACAGCTTGGCTGCTCCCGTCAGCCTCGGTCCACTTGCAACCAGTAGATCACACGCACCAAGGGCTTTCGATAGATTTGCACCCATGTTTACCCAAAAAAACTCGATGGGAAACGGCGAGTCGGTCAGTTCAGCCCAGAAAGAGAATATCCGAGTTCAACAGCTAAAAAATGGGTTACGGGATCAAACGAGCGTTGAGAAAGTTGGCGATGAGGAGGGGGAAGGACAGCGACCGCGAGTAGCTTCCGAAGCCTCCGGCCAACACGTGCACAACAGGGCTATACGGCGCTTGTGGTCACGTGGCGGCTCGCATGCTTGTTGTGGTCGACCACGATGCGTTTGGTCAAACCGGCCTGGATTAAGCACGAGGGTGCGTGCAGCAAGCGTGTGTGTATGCGGGACTGACTAGCGTACAGATGCGATAAACAAGAAACGGCTGCCAATATTTACGGTCCACGTCCATCCAGACGGCAGTCGGGTGGCCACTGGCGGACTAGGTGCGTGCCGTCTTACAGAGCCGTAGCCGCGACTAATCTCCGACTAGATGCCAAGGTACGAATATGGGCGACGAAACCTATCATCAGGAAAGACGCCGAGGAGACGGCCACCAACAAGAGCCTGTGCACTCTGGGTATGCACTCGGGTGAGTGAGGTTTTTGCGTCATTGCTTCGGGTGTTCTTACTAAACAATCTTCCCCCCACGGTCGTTGATTTTTTTAATCACGCTTGTTTGGCCTCTTGCCCACCCGATGACCTGCTCGTTGCTACACTGGTCACCTCGCTTGACGGGCACCGACATCTCACTGGCTTCTTGAAATACCATGGTTTCACTCGGTGGCTCTTCTCGTGGTACTTTGTGGTGACGCTAGGTCCGGTACTCGTCGTTCGTTGGTCTGGATCAGGAAAATGGCTTGCGTCAGGCTCGGATGACACCATCGTTATGATCTGGGACCTCGACCCGTGAGTCTCCCCACTCCGAAATCTCGTACTATTTAACGAGGTTTTACTTTTGCAACCAGCCACGGTGGTGGTCGCGTTTTCGGATCGGACGAAGTGAATATCGAAGGCTGGAAGGCGCTCAAGCGGTTGCCAGGGCACGAAAGTGGTACGTGTGCTTCATTTTTTGCGCACTGCGCTGGATGGACTAGTCTTTCTGGCTACTGCCACAGACGTAACCGACTTGGCTTGGGCACCCGAGGATCGATACCTGGCTTCCGTTGGTCTGGATTCAAAGGTCATCATATGGAGCGGCTACAATCTCGGTGAGTTTGATGGCTCTTTAAGCTGAACTCCATCGCTAATTACTTCAACTTCCAGAACCGCTCATCAAGCTGGACCGACACCAGGGCTTCGTTAAAGGAGTAACGTGGGATCCCGTTGGACAGTTTTTAGCCACGCAGGTGAGACGCGCAACGACCGAGGAACGGGCGCGATTAAATTGGTTTGTAGTCAGACGACAAATCGGTCAAAGTCTGGCGTACGACCGACTGGGGTCTCGAGGCCACAATCACAAAACCCTTTGAAGATTCTCCGGGTAGTACCTTCTTCCGCCGGCTGAGGTATGCTACCAGTTTGCGCAGGATTCCCCCGCTGTTAACGTTACTCAGCTGGTCTCCAGATGGCGCACACATCACCGCATCCAATGCCATGAATAATAATGGGTATGTGTTCGTAGCGGCGGTTATCGAGCGGAACCAGTGGAAGAGTGATATCAATCTGGTGGGACATGAAAATACGGTCGAAGTGGCTGTGCGTATCACGTAGTCGACTCTTTACCCCTGGCTCACGCAGCCAGCAGGCCTATAACCCCCATATTTTCCTACGAAATACCGCGTCCCCCGCCACGACCTCAAACATTTGTAGCGTGGTCGCACTTGGGGCAGACGATCAATCCGTATCCGTGTGGCAAACTAAACACGCCCGTCCCCTTGTCGTCGCCCGCGAAGTCTTTGACCGACCGATCATGGA
>WSLN01000149.1:1897-14011 GCA_019677355.1 Ceratobasidium sp. 370
GAAATCGCGCGAGCAAATTCCCGCTCCCCTTCCCCAGTTGACGTGATTGACGGGTCAGGACCACGTTCCCTCGCAAAAGGGAAAGGTGTCGTCGGGGGCCTGGCCTCGTTATCTAACCTCGCCAACAAGATACGACAAAATTCGGGCGATTCGGTCTCACTCCCTAGTGCAATCGCAGCCGGCAAGCAGCCCATGCGCACCGCGTCGCCTGAGCCCATGCAGGCCGAACTCGTCGATCGCGGTAGATCACGTGCCATGTCACACGCGAAATCACGCGCAGGGTCGAGTGGCGGCGAATCTGAAACCGAGTTGGCGTACGGTAGTTGGCGGAGTCCCTCTCCACCCGCTGATCGCCGCAAGGCGTCGCTGGATGTGGTAGACGGGGGCAAGGGCGGTGAAGAAAACACGATTGCATTTCCTCGTCGGGGCTCGAACGCCTCTGATCGCTTTCCAAAACGCAGCGGCTCGCAGTCTAGTTATTCGTCGACTTCTTCCGGCTCTCAGTCTGGAACTCGGCGCCTCAAACAATCTGCAGGTGCTCAAACTCTCAGCGCTCTACGCGAGGAGGACGAAGACGACGCGCGATCGGCGTATACAACTCCTGGCTCTGCGGAGGTTGATGGCGCTTTCAAGGTCGGGCCTGTTTCCACCGTCGTCGAGGAGCCCAAGATTGTTGCTGTCACCGCTGGCGCGCTAAGCACGCTCGGTTCTGACATGAACAGGTTGGGCGTTGACGTGGATCGGCTGAATTTGCCTACTCGGAGCAAAACGAGCGCCAGTGCCAGCTCCGGTTCTAGCTCCAGGACTCGGAGCAGGCGCATTCGCACGTGTGCCAAATGTGAAAAGCGGATCGAGGATGGTCGTTGGATCAAGATCGACGACGGAAATGGCGGAAACACAGTCTTGTGTGAAAGCGACTGGAAAATGTTGTACTTGCCTAAAGTGAGTCGAGCCGCGCTCCTGACAAGTCGAGCGTGAAACTAATGATTGGATAGTGCCGCCAATGTGGCCTGTCAATTGAAACCCAGGCCATATACGCGTCTGATGGCCAGCTCAAGGGAAAGTATCACAAAGAGTGCTTCAACTGTTATTCATGTCATGTGAGTTGCTTTTCCCTTATCGTCGGATTTCGCTGATATCTTCGGACATCAGCAACCTTTCCCCGACCGTTCATTCTACGTTCACCAAGAGAGGCCGTACTGCAAGTACCACTACCACGAAGTGAACAACTCGCTCTGCGCATCCCCCTCCTGTCGCGAGCCTATCGAGGGTCCCTGCGCTGTTTCCCATTCGGGTGCACGTTATCATCCCGAGCACTTTGGGTGCGAGTACGAAGACCTGGATGGAAAGTGCAATGCTCTTTTGACTGAGTATTGGGAAGTCGGAGGAGAGCGCATGTGCGAGCGCCACGCTCGTCGCACCGAGATGGGATACTCCCCTAGCCGAGCCACCACCCGCGATGCGATCAGGGAGCTAAGGGCGAAGAAAAGGCAAACGGTTTTCGTGGACCTCGGTGCGAGGAACGAAGTCGGACTGTGCTAGACTTGGTTTCCTCGCACGCACTCTCGTTTTTGTCTTTCGGGCATGTTACTGGGACATTTTGCGGTTCCTCTTGGTCATAGTGGCGTTTGTGTTTCTGCTTCACAACTAGGGACGGTTCTCTCCTTGTTCCTCGCCCATCTTCGTTTCTTGTGCGTATTTGTATTCCCGTTTCCACCTATTCCCGTTTTCGCACACTCGTAATTATTCGTCGGTTGCCCAGAGTCCGCTGTGAAATTTTCACCCTTTTCAGTACTTGACTCGCTGAAACTCGTGTGCGTTGTTGTGGCTGTTTGGAGTTTCTTTGCTTTTGATTCGGACCTTATCTCCCTCTCCCACACTCGATCATAATACCTCACTCTCTCATCCATCCTCGCCCCCTCATGTCATGGATTCTATTTGTCCGAGTCCCCGTGGCCCCTAGTATATCCTCTCCGCACGCATGGTCCCTTCATACTCCATCCATCTCCTTGGTGTACAACACTCCGTAGCACGTAATCTCTAGTTTGTTCCTGATCGTATCGTTGCGAGGATAAGAGGCAAGTGGATCGCGGGTAAAATGCGTAGCCGTTGTGAGGTTCGCGCGTTGCGAGCGTAGAAATACAATTGTGCACATGGACACATGTGATAGGTCAAGCGAGCGTGCCAGACGAATGGATACAGGTTCTTGTGAGGGTCTGATACTGCAGCGAGGGTGAGGATGAGACAATTAATTATGGACGAGATGGGCCGTGGGTGGTGCGCATATAGGGTGATAAGCGCTGAGCTACTACAAGCCGAGGACCGAACTTGCCGCCCGTCCCACGCAGACACCTTTCCCGAACACTTTATTCGAATCAACACATTCAATCCACGGCTGTGCTGCTTGAACGTGTCTACTTGATGTGGGAATAGACCCATTTTCACCTGCCAGTACTTGCACAGGAAGAGCGCCAATAGATCGCAGAAAGGAACCTCTACCTTGCCTCATCCTGGGAGAGCCAAGACTAGCTTCACCACTGCTGATAGCATGGGTTCGTTACTATCGACGCCAAACGAAACTATGGTCCAGATTCTAGCTCTAGTGCCCGGAAAGGACATACAAAAATGCCGAAGGGTAAGTGGCTCCACTGTCAATTAGTTGACTCGTCATAGACCTGTTGCATAGGTTTGTCAGCACTTGCACGAGGTTATAGACAGCACTGCGCAACTGCAGTACCTGATCGAACTAGACTACCTAGGATATGCGGAACCTCTTCATCCCCGTCTCGACTTGACTTATGACCAAAAAGCCAAGCTCCTGCGAGAACACCGAGTACGCGGAGCTTTCCCCTCTCATACCTTTACTCTCGAAACTACATCTTCCTCTGAGTACGAGGGAGCTAAAAACTATACTTCATTGTGTGGAGGGGTCTACATAGAAGGATTTGGTACCCTCGAGACCAACCTTGCTCGATATCTGGAGTTACACCGGCTTCCATCCTGGAATCGCGGAACAGAGCTGAAACAGTGGAAGCTTGACCTCGGGATGGACGCGCTCCACGTAGACCTAGATCTTGACTTGAACCTGCTCTGTCTTGTGGAGGCTCGGGATGTGGAACTTGATGGTGGGCCGAATAGCGTTGATTTAAACGTATACCTCCGCACGCTCGATTCCAATAATGCCCACCCAGGAGCTGCCCTTTCCAAACTCTCCTGGAGATTTGACGGTCGAGCAAACCTGGACGACCCTCATGCTTGGAGTATCAGTTCTCATATAGTAGGGAATCTGATGGGCATCTTGTTCAGTCACCGACGGTCCTTCACGAATTGTCTTATTGTCTGGGATTGGCCGTCTGGTTCGGAGCTTTTAGTGCGTCCTTGCTTGATCGGTAGCGAGAATGCGTAGGCTAACAGCTTCCACTACGTAGCATCTTAGAAATAGGGGAGTTGCACCTGGTTCCTTCACGATCATCACCCAAGAGTTGGTTGTCAACCACCGCACCACTACAGACGACCTAGCTCTGGGATATCTGGACATGTATCGACTGGGCGAACCTGATGGCTCTCGCACCGTAGAACACACCTACCCCATTGCAACGCTATCCCTCCCATTGCTTGATTCGCTCACCCCTAGAAGTAGCACGAGGTTCCACGCAGCTCCTTCGTCGACAATCTCCTCCGACTACCTTTCGAATAGCTGGTATCGACCCAATCCAAAGCTTTACGAAACTAGAGCAGATGCCGACCATTTGTGCGTGATTCGATGCACGTTTCGCTCCGGGGCTGGTTGGTTGTGTGTACCATCCTCCACTATTCTTAGCGCTGTCAAAGAGTGCGAGGCGAATGGGTTGCCCGACATGACCATGATCCCGTGGGAGTTGTGGGGGAACCGGACATCCTGGATTTATCAAGCTAACCCGATGCTCCACGCGCCCTCTGCTGCATTGATCTCCGGGCTACGCTCCATAGCTGGGACTCAGTCAGACGGACCTACGGTTATATGGGACTGCGACCCTCGTGCCGTTCGATCAAGTGCACGCTCGGCTGCATCTGAGCACGGAGTTACGCCGAGAGTGTGTTTCCCCAAAGGAATGGGTCCAGAGTCCTGGGACCTGTCCGATAGCTTATCACCGCCTTTTGTTCGCAGTGATATTTTCTTTGGAGATGGGTCCCTGGCGAATCAGCCGTTTTGTGCGAGCAGGCTGCCTGGAAGAGGAGACTCGGGGCCAACAATGATGCAGGGAGAGCATGGTACGTGGGGTACAAACGGTGTTCACGAGCACGTTGAGCTGAATTCTTGTGTGTCACAGTTATTAACATAATCGTAAGTCATATATTGACCCGGCGATACTACAACTAACGTCTTTCTCAGGAACCAAACAAGATCGTCGTTTCTTGCTTTTAGAAGTTGTTTGTTGTATGGTGCTTGTGGAATGTTTCAATCGTCGAGTACATAAATGTATGCATAAATTTTGTACTACGCGCTACTTGCTATAAAAACACGCTTCTACAAAAGCGCATATATCGTGTCATTTCAGCCATTGTGCATTTAATCACTTTTGAGTTCTTCCAGACGGCGCTTCTGGCACGTCACGTGCCAAATTCACACTGAACGCGTCACCCCACCAACGCGACGGGTGCCATTGCTCTTGACCACATCCTGCTTGAACCCACGTCTTTGGTTATTTAGAATATCTAACCATGGCAGAGGAGGTTATTGCTATTCAAAAGGAGGTAGTGTACCTATTCTCGTCACGCTCGTTTCTTAGTGGTCTGACAAGTGTATAGGAACCGACGTTCGAATCGGTAATTTCAGAAAAGACGGCGCTATATGATGAGCTACAAGAGGAGGACTTGTACATCAAGTACAAGAAAATGACAAGACACCTCGAGAACCTAGCTATCCAGGAGGAATACGTCAAGGACGAGCATGCGAATCTCAAGCGGGAGCATATTCGTGCTCAGGAAGAGGTCAAGCGTATCCAGTCTGTGCCCCTCGTCATTGGCCAATTTCTCGAACCCATCGACCAGCACACTGGCATTGTCGGCAGTACAACCGGCTCGAACTATGTCGTTAGGATACTCAGTACGCTGGATCGGGAACTGCTGAAGCCGTCATCGAGTGTCGCTCTTCACCGCCATTCCAATGCGCTTGTGGACATCCTTCCGCCTGAAGCAGACTCTTCAATTGCGATGTTGGGCCACGACGAGAAACCAGACGTGGCGTACCAGGATATTGGAGGGATGGACACTCAGAAACAAGAGATTCGCGAGGCGGTCGAGTTGCCATTGACGCAATTTGATCTCTACAAGAAGATTGGGATCGACCCTCCGCGAGGTGTACTGCTCTACGGTCCCCCTGGTGAGCGCGCTCGCAGGGGTATATTATAACAGTTGAATAAATGCTCAATAGGTACTGGAAAGACTATGCTGGTCAAGGCGGTTGCACATCACACTACTGCCTCTTTCATCCGTGTCGTCGGCAGCGAGTTTGTTCAAAAGTATCTCGGTGAAGGCCCGCGCATGGTTCGCGATGTCTTCCGTCTTGCACGCGAGAACGCTCCTGCAATCATCTTCATTGACGAAATCGATGCTATCGCGACTAAGCGGTTCGATGCACAGACGGGTGCAGACAGGGAGGTTCAACGTATTTTGCTTGAGCTTTTGAATCAGATGGATGGTTTCGACCAGGGGAGCAACGTCAAGGTAAGTCTTACGGTCAAGGGGCCGGGTTTGCTTGACGTACCTGCGAGGGTTAGGTTATTATGGCGACCAACCGAGCGGATACGTTGGACCCCGCGCTGCTACGACCAGGTCGTCTTGACAGGAAAATCGAGTTCCCTTACCCTGCTCGTCGCGAGAGGCGGCTGATTTTCCAGACTATTACTGGAAAGATGAACCTAGGGCCGGATGTTGACCTAGAAGACTGTACGTCTTGGGTATGCTAGGTGGTTAGACTAGCTGGCTTACCTATATGCACGTAGATGTTTCACGCCCAGATCGCCTTTCTTCAGCAGAAATCGCGTCTATATGTCAGGCAGCCGGGCTCCAAGGTTAGCTCTTGAACTTGGGTATCTGAAATCGCGTACTTACTGCTCTTCACAGCTGTGCGTAAGAACAGATATGTTATACTACCAGTTGACTTCGAGGAGGCTTGGAAGGTGAGCCTTGTTTCAGTGTTTGGTTGTGTTTTTGTTGGTGATCCGCATGTTGACGCTCTATAAAATTTGCTTCCACCTTCCACAGCAAACCGTCAAAAGGAGCGACGAGACTCTCGACTTTTGTGAGTTCCATATCCTATTATTTCACTGCCGGAAATAACTGAATGCTCATGGTTGCTTATAGACCGATAGTTGCCTTTTTTGTTTCTAGTTGGTGAGCTCGCTTCACTCGACCTACGCATGCCATACCTGACTTGTATCCATAGCTGGTGTAGTTCTAGTCTCAATTTATTCAAGTTCAAGCATATTAGGATTAGCTGACTACTCCACTGGAGGACCTCAGCCTACTGCTCTGTCACTTTAGCGTTTCACTGCTGTTCACGGTGATTCGCTCATTCTTACGAGCTAAAGGAATACAGCTTCGCCCGTGCTAATTTTGCCTCGTCTACCGCGGACTATGTCGCAAGGCTAGTTGCAAGGTCGGTGTGGTTCACACGCGGGGGACACTTGAAGGTATATATGATTTCTTGTTCCTGTTTCCGCATGTTATGTTCCCATGTGCCTTAGGTGAGTGGTGGTTAACGCACCTGCATTTGTGCCATATGCTAAGGCTTCTGCCAATTAGTTAGGTCGAATATATTTGTTACATTCTACAACGACATGTTAAGCCTCCTTTCCAAGCTTGCGATCTCAACACTCTGGGCAGCGCCTTCTTCTCGCGTTTAGCCCTCATTTTATGATCGCTAGAAATACTGTCCGCCCCTCTGGGCTTCCCGTGTGCTTGCTGCTCCCCTCGTCATCACGGGAGAGTGGGTTGGTGTTTCGGGTCACATACTTTTTCTCGTTTTTGTATTGTAGTTTTGCACGACATGGTATCATGATTAGCCCAACGCACTCACACAAAAATCTGGAGCGGGTTCTATACTTGACAACTCATGCGTCGCACCTCAACGCGACAAACCTAATACACGCGCTTAACCTCGATCCAGCCTTACCACATACGACTCGACGACCACACCCATGTCCTCACGTTCGCGTTCTCCCCACTCGCCAGCTTCACCAAAACATCGGTCAAGTGTTGACTCGCTGCGCGACCTCGAGCTGAGCCAGGGCAGCGCGCTCTCGCCATACCGAACAACGCATCCACTGGGTGGGCTTCGTCGGTCTAGTGCCGCCAGCAGTGTTATCAGCTTGGATTTTCGCCCGGATCTACTACCACTGTCTCTCAGCGCCGCCACAGCAGAAAGAGATCTTGGTGATGCTGCACCCGCCAAGACAATCGGGTTCGCAAACGGTTGGTCTAGCCTCTGGAGACTGTCAAAGCGTCGGAAGGGTTAACCTCAGAAACTTAGGTGTGGCCTTGGTAGTTGGGGCACAGATTGGTTCTGGCATCTTGTGAGTATATAAATATTACGCTGGGTGGGCTAATCGTAACGTGGGCTCTACTAGTTCGGCGCCAGGTGTTGTAGTAGCTAACACCGAGTCTGTCGGAGCAAGCTTGGTTGTCTGGGTTGCCAGCGCGCTTCTGGCATGGACGGGAGCGAGGTATGCAACTAGCGTACCTCTCGACTACCCGTAGTCCGTGTAGCTTATGCGATATTCTAGCTGCTTCGCTGAACTTGGGACTATGGTCCCACTTAACGGGGGAGCCCAAGCGTATCTCGCCTATGCCTACAACCCATTAGTATCATACTTGTACACTTGGACTGCTGTCGGTGTGCTCAAACCTGGCTCAAATGCGATTATTGCGTTGATATTTGGGTGCGTATAAACCTCTCTTAATAATAGCTTAATGTTCTTACTGTCTTTTGGAACACGCTCTACAGAGAATACCTCAACAGGCGAGTGTATCTTTGAACTTGCGTTGGCTACCCGGTTTTGACTGGCTGTTCAGACTCTTTTATCATGCGACAGGGTCAGATATTGCCCCAGACGCCATACCCCAGTGGGCAATTAAGCTCACGGCCGTGATTGCGGTTTGTGTAGTTGCTGTACTTTGTGTAGCCACTCCAAAGCTAGGGACTAGATCGGCTTTATTATTTACAATTATCAAAGTGAGTTCAGTACCGTTCGTTAGGAGCAAATGCTGACTTGTACGACGCTAGTTTTCATCACTAGTAGGTTTAGTAACTCTGCTTCCTTCAAATTCGCTCAACTTCCTCTTCGAAGATTGCTGTAGCTGTGCTTGGGTCTATCCAAATTCTGCGGGGTAAAATGTCGAATTCCCTCACCGATCCTCTGTTTGCCGGTACTTCCCCCAATCCTTCTTCCTTTGCGCTTGCGTTGTACTCTGGACTATGGTGAGTGGGGGTCCATTCCCAGGATACAGGCGGAAGCTAAACTTGAACAGGGCCTTTGATGGCTGGGATCAGGTCAACTACGTCGCCGCAGAGATGAAAAACATCGAGCGTGATCTACCACGCGTAGTTCACTTGAGCATGTTCTCAGTTATGGTAGGTCGGATCCCGTCACGTTGCAAAACTCTTACGACCCCCGTTTTCCAGGTGTTATATATCGCTGCGAATGTATCATACTTTGCGGTCTTGACCAAGGTGAGTGACTGGAAGATATGTAATATTTCACCAAAGCTAAGGGTATGTGCGGAGAGTCTACAGTAGCGCGAAGCAATACCGTCGCCTTGGACTTTGGCCGAGAGCTATTTGGAAATATTGGCGCAGTTGTCTTTGCATGCTTGGTTGCAGTATCATGCTTTGGTGCGATAAATTGTGCGACCCTTTCTGTTGCACTCCTGGGCCACGCGATTAATTGTTCGGTCAACAGCTTCGATGTTCACGTCGGCACGATTGATTTACGCTGCGGCTCGTGAGGGCTATCTGCCTTCGTTATTTGGTCGTTTGCATGCTAGTCGAAAAACGCCTATCAATGCCATGGGGTTGCAGGTCGGGGTCACTCTCTTCTTTATTCTGATTGGTGGAGGATTTAGGAGTATGATCAACTTTGGTGAGTTGCGGGCATTGATATAGTGCGCTGCAGCTCACGCAATGGCAGTCGGTGTGGCTGTTTGGACGTTCTACTTCCTGACCGGTTTGGGGCTCGTTGTCCTCCGAGTACGGGAACCTAGCTTGCCCAGGTGAGTCCTGGTTGTTTTGCCGATTGTGCCGTGATTGTTGATTGTTGTATGCAGGCCATACAGAGTGTACCTTATTACCCCTTTGATATTTTCTGGAGTACGTACGGCCCAGCTAGCTGTAGCTTGCATTAATTCTTGACCATTCATTCAGGTGTCGCTTTTCCTACTGCTTATGCCTATCTTTGCTGCACCATTTGAAGCGGTCTCAGCGTTCGGTATGTGTCCTATTACTATGTGCTCAGATCGAGGCTCACAGATACTCCATCTGCAGTGTTCATAGCGTGTGGGGTCCCCTTCTATTTGATCGCTCGTTATGTGCAGGACCCGCTCTCCGTACCACGACCAGTACGCTGGGTGGGTGGTCGTATTGAAGGACTTTTTGGACGCAGGGGCTCAGCTGGAGCTGGGTACATGCGTGCTGCAACAGAAGGAGAAGAGCGAGTGGAAATGATACAACGATCCTAGTGGTATTAACATGTGCCTACTAATCAAAATGCTACAGCTGTCTGTCTGCACGTCCAAGAAGGTACTTGTTCGAATAATAATCCAATAACAGCCTTGGCCACAAGTTCAGTTGTTCAGCCGCTCCGATCAATCAGCTCCCCAACCATAAAAATCTTTTGAAGCTATACTCAAGTTGTGCCCACATTGGCGTGATTCGCTGGGCCTCTTCGAGACTGTTAATAGGCATTAGGGAGGGAGACCGTCAATCACAAGGCGACGGCCACGTACCTAACAATATCCTCTTCCACAATAAACCCACTTTCATGCCCGTTACCAACACTTTTACATCCTGCCCATACATCCCGCACAATTCGACGTGCAGCGTCTCGGCAAGTTGCGGGCGCGACTCCAATCTGGTCTGGGTGCAAGTCGAGTACGGGAAGCGCTTTGAACGAAACCGTCTCCAAGTCGGTTATAGTGTCTCTGTTGGGTACAGAGGACGAGAGGATCTGAGTGAGCATCCCGGATCCGCGACGAAGTGTGGATACACGTTTGACGAAGGGGAACGTTGCTTGTGGTGAGGTTGGGGTAGGGATGGGGGTTCGCTGCGGTGAGGAGTCTGCGGCCGACGAAAGAGTCGGAGATGCTGGAGCCGGCTTGTTTCGCATTGAGTATGTAGTAAGGCGAATATCCTGGCGTGTTGGGCGGTAGGTAATGGAGAAGCCATAATTTTCTACTGGGTCTATGCTCGCTTCATGGAGCGTTGATAGTATATATGCACCTGGTGAATAGTCGTGAGGCTTCGCCGGAACGTTGCAAGGATGTTTCGCGTACCTTGTTTTATGGAGACAATATCACCCAGTGGAACTCGCCGACTCGACACCACTTTGTCCATCTCGTAATCGAAGCACTACGACCCCAAAATCAGTCATCCCTCTAAAAAAGAGCAACAAATACGTACCACAACATAAATCGCGCTCGCAGTCAGCACAAGGATCTTCTCCACAAACTTGTCAGCAACCGTGACGCCCACCTGCGCCGGGCTCAACAATGTCCACGCATTAACTGCATGCTCGTATTCGAGTACGACGCGCGCGATCGTCGTCTCGATTGCGCTCGCTCGGATTTTGGACGCTTTCAGAATCTCACGCGGGTCAGTAGAGGAGAGTCGGAGGAGGAATTCGGAGAAGACCGCAGTTGTGCGGTGACCAAGCATGAAGTCGATGGTCGCTTGGGAGAAGTAGTCGGCAAAGTTGGAGGTGTACATCCTGAGATATATTAGTTTTAGTTGAGATATGGGGGTGAAAGCTTACCTGGCTAAACTGTTTCGTCCATCATTAAGTATCCCGCCTAGTGGATAGTGTTAGACGTATTCAACAACACTTGACCCGAGGCTCACTTAAGTCCCGTCGCCCGGTTCTAGTGCCCAGAGGTTAGGCGATGGTCATTTGCGCACATGACACTGCTTACTCACCGAGTAAAGTCTCCTTTTAGTGCAGACGTACCAGCACTACACTCTCCATTAAAAATGTCCGTCTACCATAGAAAAACCACCTACTAAGCCCTGGAAATCGCATCCCCGTTGTTCGCCCACACGTCGTTGAACACCATGTCCGCCTCAACGTCCGCCGGGTTCGGATTCACGATTGCTATTGCCTGAAGTTGGTTGTTCATCACGTAGCGCGCAAACGCGCTTTGCACAACGTTTGTCCGGTCTGCGCAGAACGTGAATTAGGCGTCGGGTAGGCGCATAAAGAGAAGGGGTGGTACCCAGGCAGTCGATGCAGTTTGTTCTGAACACACCGCGCTGCCGCGCAACGGGTTGACCGTCTAGAACCCAAAAATACCCTTGTGCTTCAAAAGTGCGTTCGAGCTGTGCGACGAGCTTTGAAATATTCTCGTACCTGGATTCGTTTTAGTACAGCCCCATCGCGAATCAACGTAGAAAGACGTACTTCATCCCCCGACACTCGGCATGAAAATCAAAACTGCCAGCCTAATCAGCCGCTACAACTTTTATGCCACTAGCCAATTATATTACTCACTCTACGAGCTTCACGTCCAACCCCTCTCCTTCTTGTAAGGACCTAACAAGCTCTCCATATGCACCACCCACAACAGCCTCTTTACCCGTCTTTTCCACAAGGTTCACGCACATCACAGGTGTGCCAGCTCCATTGGGAGTCGTACAATTGTGAGCGCAGGAGGTAAGGTGGGTGCGGGCGGCTGGGAGCGTGTCTTGAATCGGGCGGTCGAGTTTCGGGGGCGGTTTGAGTGCAAGGCCAGGTTGGGACCAGAAGAGAGGGACTATGGGGCGTAGGTCAGGTTGAGCATGAAATGGAAGGGCGAGCAGACGCACTGGACCCTCTAATCTGTACATAGCTGAAGACATTATCCGATCCAAAGCGCTGCATCTCT
>WSLN01000150.1:4886-15604 GCA_019677355.1 Ceratobasidium sp. 370
TGTATGTTGTCCAGAGTATAGCAGCGGGGGGAACTCACTCCACACGGTCTGAAATCGGACCTGTGCGAGCCGCCAAAGCCTGCCAGATCGCTCCCACGACCTCACCGTAAAACGTGTCCACTTGATTTTGCAGGTGCGTGGTATACCTCCGTTCACGAGGTGGCAGCAGATGGGCTGAAATACACCGGAATTGGTTATTCATTTTGGAGGAACGGTCCCACAAAGCAACTGTACATGCTAAACTAGCTGGACAACACTCTGTTGGTTAAAATTGTACATACAGGACGCCACGAACGAGTTGAAACAAAGCAGACCGAACAGACCGAGGTTAGCGTAGGGCCTCCCTAAACAATCAATAATTCATGGATAATGGACACGGGCTAGGAAGGATAATAACCATATTGTACCTTGAATTGCAGCGCAGAAAGATCAAGGCTCACCAGCGCAAGCGACAACGAGCTTCAGTCTTCATCTTCATCATCGTTCGGAACCGGGAGAACTTGTTCAAGGCCTCTCAAGGCAGAGTTCAGTGGGGAGAAGGGTGGTGGCTGCGGGGCGGTAGGGATGGGAGTATCATTAGGAATACCGTAAAGCGACCCCGTCAAGGATGATGCAGGTGCGAGCGCTGCCTGGGGAGGAGTAGACGTATTGTTGGAGGCGCCTTGAGCAGACATTGCGGCCTATTCGTGCTAAGAACCAACGAAATTGGCGGGTGGGTGGGCTCTACGCAGCAGGGGGGTATCAAGTCAGCGCGACGAATATTGAATAATAGTGGTAAGTGTACACGAACAGGGTAGGAGATGGTGAGACAGGCTGCAGCAATTCTGTTGCCTGCGAGCGACATTTATAGCTGTTCAACACCCAGTCGCCCCCTATTCGCTCTTGAGATTCACATGGTCGAAAGTGTACTACCAAGCCGGGGTTAGCTGGGCGTAGCCAAGTACTATCCGCTGTCCCGGAATCGCGGAGGGTTGGATTGGTGAGGATCCCAGCCGGCGCAAATATTGAATTGAATCGGCACCGAAAGCGCGGTGAAATACCGGACTTTTCACACAGCTATTTAGGCATAATGGTAGCCTGATTCGGAGCGTTGCCCATGATCATTGGTGCCTATTTGGTTAGTGGATTCATCGGTTTCCTCGGTACGATACGGGTATGGTGTGCTTGCTCAGAGTCCATAGATTTGTAGATCATTTTAAGAACGCATATATGAAGGATATCCCTTGCCAATCCTGGTGCCAAGGTCTGCGGACTCGGCGGCGGCTGCCGGTGATGAAATACCAGATCGACATGGCACTACTAATCATCGCGGTTCGACGGGCCAATCCCACATGGATACGATTATGTTCGTGGGGGTCTGGATTCGCGACACATGGAACTTCTTGTTACAATGCAGTCGAGGAAAGCTCAGGGGTGGGTGGATTAGCAGAGATAAATTGTTCGAATACCACCAGGAACAAAATAATAAATAATACGCGCTAATAGTAGCGTCGGGTATATCCAATGGGCGGAATCATCAAGATAGGCATCGCGGGTGAGCTACTAGTCGTAAATAGGGAGAGGTAGTAGGCTGGGTGGGAGCCGAGTTACACAACAGTGAACACCAATCTGAATAAGGTTACATACCGATCAGTATTGAACAAGAAGTTATTGGCAACATCTTCGCCCTCAAGAAAACGCGTAGGGTATATAACTGAGCAGCCCGAAGTTAGGAGCGGTGGGGATTATTGAGATATTCCACGTACCAAGGTGTCCTTTCACGTCCTCGAGTAGTTCTTCCATCTCGTCTCGCTCCCACTGCTCTAGCGGCTCATCCGGATGGGTTGGCCGCCTGGATCGAGTGTCAAAGCCTGGGTTCTGGCCTGGACCCGAGGGCCCAGGCTTTCCGTTCGGCACGTCCTTTCCGTTTCGGCGAGTTGATGGAGAGGATCGAGGTGAAGACGGCTGGTCTGTTGAGTCTTCTGTCTCGGTGTGTTGATCAAGGTTATCTTTACGATCGCCGGTTTCTAGACCGTCTCCAGGGTGATGTACTCCGCGATGACCCGGATTTTCCGCAATGCCAGCCCCTTCGCCCGGAACCGTGCCTGCAGCCTCTGCGGGTGGTTGGGAGTCCTTTGGCTGCGCATATAGTTAGCAAACTGGAGTCGGGTACGGTCCGGTCGGGGTCTCGACTAACCACTTTCGACAACCGCTCTTGATGCTGGGAGAACTCCTTGTATTGCTTCCAGGTCGTGACTAGATCGTCAGGAGTGCAGTGAAAGACTTTGCGATATATCTCGGTCTGGACCGCTCCAGGTCAGCGAAACCTTATCACGAAACGGCCAGCCACTTACGTTGTGCACCGCAGTCGCGACCCACACATCTTTGAAGAACTCGTCGCAGACCGGGTCCTTGAAGCCATGAGGGTCGATATTGGGCGCAGGAGTGGGCACCGTCCAAGGTTTGGTGCCTACGCTAACCGAGAGATGCTTTCTCAAGAGGCTCCGCGCGTGAACCGCACCCTGCTCTTCTGGTGTGAAGTCCTTCTCCCCGGATCGAGCGTGCGGAGGTTGGTCGTCGGTCTGGGGACTCGTCGAGGCGTCGGCTGGAGCCCCAAACTTTTCGCCACCAAGTGTCGTCGCTTCTTTGGGCTCTGCAACCTTTGCTCCAGGAGCATCGAGTACATCCATAATTGGCTGATCCTGTTTGTTTTCACTTTCCTTTGGCCGATGCTCCAGAACCGTTTTCTCCTCTAGTGTAGGGACGACAGCGTCTGCAAATCCAGGCTCCTTCGTGCCGTCTCGCGAAAACATTCGTCGCTCCTCAACAATCGTAGCGTCGTCTCCGCTCGCGGTACTTGTCGCACCCAGCTTATGACCGAGGCGTCCGAGCTTGTGCAACCCGATCTCCTCGGCTCCATATGCGACTTAAAGACGCAAGGTCAGCACACCAGTCCGTAATTTGAAAATAAGGGTCACTAACCTTGCCCTATCGTATCTCTGGATAGCATCTCAATATTTCCAGTCGGTCCCGGTTGCTTGACTTGGCTGACACCTTCACGCATCTTTTGTTCGTTGTCTGGATCCCATGTCTTGACTTCATCTTCTCGCATCTTAGGTTCGTTCGCCATGAGGTCTTCTTGGAACATGGCATCGACATCCACCCCAAGATGCTCCCGCATGAGGCGGACACGTAGTGTATGCGCAAAGCGCCCGACCTTGAAAGGTTTGCCAGCCATGCGACTGAAAAAAATAAGGTTAGACCAGGGCAATCGTACAAAATACTGCCAACGTACCTCTCAATCATGTCCGTGTCCCTAATTACACTGGCAAGCTCAGAGTCACGGTTACCCAGCTGCGAGCGGTCGTTGATGTTGGCTGAACCAATGATAACCACGCGATCGTCGACAACCATCGTCTATGCATCGTAAATCAACCGACGAACCAAGCCTCCTGATTTTGAAACAATCTTACTTTGCCGTGGATATACACCTGCTCCGTGGTGAGCACGTCTCCAGCAAGTTTACCCCATCCGCGGAGCGAAAATATCGAGATGTAGTCATCGGGCTTACGATGGGAGTTTAAGCTGAGTCCTTGGACGTAAAGGATTTGACTCACGTCAATACCTTCTTTCCTCAACCTCGCGAATATAGAGTTAGGGCCACGCGAGATCGTCCGGTTCTGGCACTCCATGATCAATCGGACCTAGCAAGTGAAGTGAGCATCAAGTTATGGCTAGTGGGTGAAAAGCAACACACCGCGCTTGCTTCTCCATGGTCAATTGGGAAGGTGAACCCAGGCAAAAGTGGGATCACAATGCATGCCCTCCATTTAACCCCATCGTGATGTGCGCGAATGATCCTATTCACAAGGGCGTCCCCGATCCTGTTCTCAACGACTACGTCGTTCACAGTTGTCCTGGAGCAGGGTTTCAGCCACTGGGAAGCACAATATTTGGATCAAACTTACGATGTAATAAAGAACTGATTCTCGATGTATACGAAATGCTCCGAAAGTTGAATAGCTACTCGCATGTTAGCCAAGATCGGTGTGGCCATTCAATAGTTGAACTAACCTTTCAGGTACGCGTTTTGGATCGAATGCTCAACGCGGTTTTGGGTCCCCAGAGACCACGCGCCAGCTGAGCGACAGATCTGCAACTCACACGTACCCGTGAGGCCCTGCTCCGTGAGCTCAGCGGGCTTAAAATCAGGGGGAGGAAGCAGGAATGGCATCTTGCGTGAGTGGTTCTTAACACGCAACAGGTAGTTCCACCTTCGACAGTAGAATATTCAGGTCATACGTGGATCTGAAACAAATGAGATCGCACCTTTGCACGAAGTGTCGACAGAGATCTCGTGCCGGTTGACCAACGATCTGCATCGCGACATCATGCCTGGAGCCCGTTAGTGGGCACCACATGGCCGCGCTCCGATTGGCTCACCAAGGCATACGGGGCACCTTTGTCCGGTCGTACATATCCTGCTCGGGTTTATTCAAGGTGTGGAAATCCAGCACACGCGAGTTGCTATAATCCTTGCCTGTACCGTCCCACCAATCCAGTTAGTGCTGTCGTGAGAGCACGAACGAATCGAGCGCACCAATCCAGATCTGTTCGGACCCTTCAGGTCCATAGGGCTCTCCATCGTCAATTAAAACATGTTGGGGCGTATCCCAACGCCCAAAGCATGCATCCAGCCCACCCATGAATGCAATCGCCTCGTCTATCACACACAGTTTCTCATGCTGCGGTCAAACGTTAGCATGATGCCACTGGTGATGTCCTGAAAGTGCATACATGCGCCCAATAAAACGTGCCAGTCGCGAAATGCGATGGGGAGCGCTGAACCATGATATTAGGGTGAAGATTCACGAGTGTTTGTTTTGTGTAGCTGTATCACGTTGTCTAAGATCCACTCCTTTTGTTAGGAAAGAACAACCTACTTGCTATCCGTGGGCGTTGTCCGATTAGAAACTTCTTTACTGGACAAATGAAAGTATTTGGTTAATTTCCCAGACAATATCAAAGAGGTGGACAAACTAGAGAATAACGAAAATCTTGACGCCCTCTTCTGCCTTGCGTTTCAACAACCGATCGAGCCTGTACTGCTCCTTGCCGGGTCGACGAAGATACAACTCTATTGATATGAACATGTTCACACCGGCTGTCAAGTTCAATAACGAATACTATCACTCACCGGGCGACAACCACCAATCGTGGATATATATCCGCTCCTTCGCAAGCAATATAGCACGCGACAAGTTCCAAAAGTAATCCCGCTATGATTCGGGTGAATTGTGATTCGAATCCAGCGCGTGGCAGACTTACACCATCAACAAGCCATTGAGCGGCAACATTCAGCCGAATCGGCGCAAAGCTATCAAACCGGTTCTTGCCTGTCCAATGCGATTGGCTCGCCATACGCTCCATAGAAACAATCCACTGGACCATTTCACGCTAAAATAGTCGTGGTACCATCCAGCACCGCTCCCACATCAATAAAAACAACGGGCTCACCTCATTCTTTGCGACCAACTTCAACCGAGTCTGTGAGTTCTGGATATAGAACGTATGTTGGCTGACGTCCGTCAAATTCGCCTTGTTCTTCGCCTTTCCCTTCTTCTTTTTATCCTTTTCAGTCTGGTTGGCAGCAGCTGCAGGGTCCTCTTCGTCAGACGAACTCTCGCTTGACGAAATCACACCCGCTAGATCCGGCTCAGGCAGCCCATCTCGAGGTCGTACGGTCCCGCTAGCACCCAAACTTCCCCTTCGAGCACGCACATTCGCATCTCCGCTCGGTTGACTGCTCGACTTGTCCTTCTCGCTGGTCACTGCGCTACGCCCTGCACTATGGCCGATACTTCGGAATGTATCTTTGATGGTTTGGCGCTTGCTCATCTGGGGCTCGATTTCGCGGGTATGAGTGTATTTCTTTTCAACTTCTGCGTCGTCATTGTCGAGGGCGCCGTGCAAAAAGCTCAAACCCTGGCGGTAGTACCGAATCGGTCGCTCAATAGTAAAGTCGGAGTCAAGTAGAAAGACGTCGAATATTTGAAGCTGTTAAGGAAGCTAGGTTAATCTGATGTATAAGGATAGGTTGAGGACAAATTACCTCTCCTGGGTCTTCGACTGCCACCAGATAGCTTTCTCGGACTAGCCACCACTTGGGTTCGTGATCACGTTTCCAACCAAGCAACCCAGTATGTGCAGCTTTGCGGCTCATATTCGAGCTGAGCACACGCAAATAGCCGGCTTTACCTAAAACCAGAGTTAGGAGACCACGGAGCCGGAACAACCCTTGATGTACCTTGAATACCGCCTCGTTGTGCCAGAGCAATCGAAAGCGCCGAGATCTCAAAAAACCTGAATAATCTATTGGCGTCCGCACGGAACATCTGCATAAATTTGACAAATAAAGTCAATGAGATAAGGGTTTGCCCAGCAATAATGTAAGCTTCGAGAAAACGTACCACTGCTTTAATCATGCCAATCAAATAGTTTTCCAAAGCTTCACGCTGCAGTTTGGCGAAATCTGTGCGATGCACCTCTGTTCCTTTTTCGCGTCCTTCCTTCTTAAGGAACTTGAAGTACGGGAGACCTTGGAGGTTCGTATCGAGTGAGTACACCGCAGAGCGTGATAATGGACACGACTGAATAACAGATAGTCGTAAAACGCACTTGTTTTGGGGAACTCAGGCAACAGGACCTGGTCTCGCGTCAAGTAAACGCTTGCAACACGATAATGCCCGTGGAGGCTGATGAAGTCGCGAAGTTGACGGTAAATGACCCAGCGTGCTGCTCCATTGGCATACTCGCACTGAGCCAAGGGAAATTGTTAGGATAAATGACATGAACCCCTAATGAGAGCTCACCTCGATTCGAAACACAGCGTGGCGGCCATTTAAGGGGTTGATAGAATCGGACACACGAATTTTGAGATGATGGAGAAGAATGGGGACACGCCTCCGGCCTTGGTCGTCTCGTTCAAAGAACATTTGTAAGAGCAGGACGCCAAGACCTCCCATAAGGAGTTCATCGGTAACCGTGACATTTGCAGCCATGCCCGAAGAAGGCTGCTGCTGTTGCGCAATGTGGCTCTTGATCTTGGGCTTGAGGATGGCCCACTTGCTCCCGCCGGCCTCACTCCCACGTCGGCTCTGGCTCGTGGCCCTAGGGTCCGCATTGCTATTGGTGTTGGGGTTAGAAGTGTCTCGGCTCGACTTGGCGCGGTCACGAATTTGAGGAAGAGATTTGGCAGCACGGACTGTCTTGGGTTGCGTACGAGGTCCTTCGGCAGTGTTCTGGCGGCTAACGCGCGGAGTAGAGCCGCGAGTTGTAGTGCCACGGGGGGACTGCGGATCGTCATCAGTGTCCAGGCCAAGAGGTTCTGCAATCCAGCGTTTCCATATCCCACCCTCTTGGTGCTCCGGCTCTGGCTCCGGCTCCTCCCCTTCAGGCTGCTGCTCACTCTGCTCGGCGTCCCGAGACTTGTCCTTTTCGCGGTCTGGGTGCGAAGTGAACCCTCCTAGCCAGGATTCTCGCTTGGGTTTGCGAGCGGTGGGGGTAGATGAGTCGTCTTCATGGTACTGGAATGCACCGCGAAACTCTGAGTCGGGGGGACGGAAGTCTGCACGGAATGGATCTGTTGCTGTGGCGGGGTCTGAGCTCCCAACCGGCTCGAGTTTTGGATGGTGCAAGCCAAGACGTGGAGGTTTAGAGAACGAGGCGCGTGTTGCTGGATGCTGTAGCGACCACGAGCGGGGGAAGCTCCCACCTAGTGCTCCCAACGCAACATTCGGCTGCTGCGAGCTGGGATCCTTAGGGGATGGCGGGCGCTCGGCAATATCTGGAAGTCGTTTGGCACTCTCTTTTTCTGCATCGTGGTGGGCAGTGGCAGCGGAGACAACCTCTGAGAGCGAGAGCATGGTGGTTGGTTTGCAGCGCACCAGTGATGGAAAGTGGTCCCTCGGCACGTGAGGTGACGTGCCCAAGGCTTCAACCCCCACGTGACCATTTTTCGCCTTTTAGTTTCCTTTCCCTCTCGACCACCGCTTCTGGATACCACATTCTTTTAAGATGGCCCAACGTAGTGCACCCCTGGCTGGCAGACCACCCTATGCCACAGACGACGACGATAGCGTGTTTGAGAACTCTCCTGCACCTACCAGGACTCGCGTACGTCAACCAGTCGACAACCCGAATGACCGTACTTCGGCGTACAACACTTACGACAACTATCTCGGCGACCGCGACTCGCGTATAAACGCATCCGCTGGTATTGGCGGAGCACTGCTAGCATTCGACTCGGATTCGGACGACGAGACAGACCTACATTCAGTCCCACCGCAGCGCAATGCTGACACCAACGGACGCGCGGGCCTCTATGCCGCTGCATCGAGCATGAACAATCCACCTACGCTCTCTCCGACGTCCCCCACACGCTCACCCCAGTCGCCAGCTCCTCCCTACTCGCCGCCTGCTTCGGGTCGTATGCCTACAGACAGCAAGCCGATACCCAGCGCTGGTGCCCCCCTCTCGGCCAATGCATCGTCTTCTCGTACGCCTTCTCCTTCCGGGCAGTCGTCTCTTGTGTCTCCTCGTCCGGTATACGCACCCAACTCGCCAAGTCGTCAGGCTGCCTTTGATGTTCATAGCACTGCCAGCCACCCTCCGTCAGGGCTAACTGTGCAGATTCCAGCCCCTCCAAGCGCTAACCTTCGCGCGGATTTCGACTCACGTGGTCCAGCCAAGCCTACCGCGGCGTTTATGGCTCCACCTGCCAACGGCGGCGCTGGCACTCCTTCAGCTGCGGGGTTTGGTAAGTGCAATGCTCAAATGTGCATCCCTATCTAATCGACCTGTAGGCTCAATGCCTGGCACACCCAACGAGGGCCTTCACCCTCACCCTCTCCAAGCACCTTCGACTCCCATCACTCCTATCTTTGCTGCCCCGCCGCGCACCGTAAATTTTGACGAAAAGAACTTCAACACGGTTGGTCTTTCCTTTGTTTCGCACTACCTAAGCTAACCAAGCCCCCTCCCAGCCCATCCTTCGTGGTAATAAGGAAGAGACTCTTCTCGCTCGTCGCGGCGAAAAGGGCGACGACTTCTGGCGACGATTTAGCATGGTTGCCAAGCAGGAAAACGCAAAGCCTGCCGCACAGAAGACCAGGTCGGTATCCCCACTGTTTATTTGGCTTGATGAATTGCTAATTATGGCTTCTCTGTTGCGTTTCATCCCCGCACCGCGTGTTTCGTCTTCGCCAGTCAATGGCTACGAGGTACCCAGTCCAGCCAGTCGCGCATGTCACGGTGTGTGTGGGTCGTCGCCATCATCTTACTCCTCGCCATTGGTGGTGGTATCGGTGTCGGTACGTCTATTGTGGTTCACCCATCGAACACTCCCTTACGGTTCCCGTTTTTCATTTGTCACTTCTAGGTTGGTACTTTACACACAATAACCCTTCGCATACCCGACCGACCGCGATCGGAGGTTCTGCCGAGGAAGGAATGAACGGGCCTGGAGGGTCCTCAGTCGCTGTTACTACCACCTCTTCTCACACCGGCGGGCTTGTCAAAGCCACTCACGCAAGTACCACTCGTGCGAGTACCGCGGCCGCTACCCCTACTGCCGCCAAGCGCAGCGAAGACAGCAATCTCGAACGCCTAGTTGCACGCACGTTCGGCCAAGACTTGTCTGCGAGGAACAAGCCGGACACCCTCCCAGTCGTGGTCAAGAAAGTTCGCAGTCACCAAAAGGCAAAACGACGCGCGTGGGATCGCCTGATCTAGTTTGAGGTGGTCTCCGAGAATACAGGTGTAGCGGCGTCTTTTCTTTCTCTCTGGTGGCAGCGCTTCCTGTCCCGCTGGCGGATGCGTGTTGATCGCGTCTTGTGTATGTGTGTGCTGGTACTTTGGCAGCTCGTGCTATTCTCTCTGACGCCCTCACCTTACTACTATCCCTGGGGCTCTCGTGTCCTGTCCACTCTTTATTGGCCTTGTTTACTTACCCGACACCAACAAACACACCAACAACTACTTGTCCATTCTTTTTGTTACACACTTCATTTCTTACGACCATTTTTATTCCTGGCCTTCCCCACACGGTGCACATAGGCTCATAGTGTGTCATGTGTGGTTGGTCGTAATCGTTTTTCGCGGAAATACCCATCAGCTTTGCCTGTTCTCTGGTCTGGTTCTGGCCTTGATGACAATCGATGAGGGACGGTGTTTTTGGATATGGCTGCTACCTTTGTTACTTTGTCTATAATTCCACGATTTCAATGAATTTTATTGCCTTTTTTCCCCACACTGATGTGAATTCGGTTGACAGCGTTGTCAAATGGGCCCGGCCCCACGATGGGCGCACCTATTGACCTGCCGCCGCCGCGCTCGAGCCGAAGCAGTGTGAGCAGTGTAGCGCCAACAACCCTTCCGTGCCAAAGGGCGTGACAATCGTGCTCAGGCGCCTAAAACCGGTGGTGAAACAAAGCCAAGGCTTCCAACAGGCTGATTCTTCCTCTTCTTCTGTAGAATCGGCACCGCCGACTTTTCGTTTCCTCTCAGTGGCGACGCCGGTGACCGTATGCGTGCCCCGACCGACCTCACTTGCCTTCCAACCCCCGTCTGGTCGCACACTCAAACGGCCGTATTCCCACGCATCCTCGAACAATGAGTTCGTGTGTGCTCTCGTATATATACCCTACACGTCGCTGCTGTCAACACCAGCCTGATCCGCT